>JARJEB010019009.1:0-5000 GCA_030264535.1 Liometoxenus newtonarum | reverse complement strand
CATATTGCATTGTTTTTTATCTTCGAATTCTTCATTTTTCAATGCCCGTTCTTTCTCCACATTCTCATATTCCGTCTGCATTCGTATTTGATCATCTGTTCGCTCCTGAATCGTTCGGTTCAAGTATAAAAGTATATCCGCTTCGTCACGGACTAGTGTCTCTTCGGCATTGATAATTTCTTCATTGCGATTTCGAAGCTCTTCTTGTTTCGAGCGGAGCGCTGATAGGATGAGATTCAGCTCTGTGATTTGAGCATTGTAGAACGAGGCATCTATTACAGGTTCATCAATCGTTGGTTCCTTAGGCTTTTTCGGTTTCTTAGCTTTCTTTTTCGGAGGCATAATCTTCTTTTATGGAATAAAAAAAAACAGTACCTAACTCAAAAACGAATTTTCAAATTAACATTTCCGTTCAACGCATTTGACGTCAGTTGGCATTGCCCAGGCAACGGCAACTATTACGATGTCCGCCATCGCATGGCATTGTTGTAAAAAGATCGTAAGATTTACGATACTTTTAAAAATATAAATTAAAAAAAAAACTATTAAGTTTCGTTTGAATCCTCTTCTGATACATTCGTACTATCAGAACCACTTAAAGTACTGCTACTCGTGTCGTCTTCGTCCGTTTGTGTTTCCTGGCTAATACGTGAAAACTTCGGCTGGCAACTGGAAACCTCCTCACTTTCACCAGCAATTTCCACTTCCACCGAACCTTCTACCTCCAACCAGTCAATCTCATATTTCTCCGGGTACCAGAGATCAGCTTGTACGGCATCATCTTTGATGTTGAGAACCGAGGCCGAGTCAACTTCTATTGGGACCAGTCCGAGTTTTCCTTGCTTGTAAATAAGCTCATCATCCTCCAATTGTTTCCTGGCACTAGGTCTATCATGCCAATGCCATTCCTTGACTTCCTTCAAGAACCCGTACAGCTTGAACAGCATCGTGGACCTGGACTCGCGGTGCAAGTGCCCTGACTCCGGTGAATCAAAATCATCCATGACGTCATCACTTTTATGCGACTCTATCATTTTCTCGGCTTGACGAAGCATATCAGTTAACGATTGATTCCGTTCGTTTACATGACGAAATTCAGCTGAAATCTCCTCGCGTTCACAACGACTTTGGTGCAAGTTCTGATTCAACATGCGTTTCATTTGCACGCATTGCTGATTCACGGCTTCGGATTCAAGTTGCTCTTTTTTGATTGCTTCCACACGTGTAGCTAAGCCTAAGCATTGCGATGTTTTGATAGTACTGTTCATCGCAAAATATTCATTGACTAGTGTTACAAGTTCTGTCATCAAGTGGCGAGCTGTTTTTGATACGACAGTAGCTTCGTGGAACCAAACTTCAGACATCGTTTTCAAAACAGCATCGTTCACACGCATCTCTTCGTGTTCTCGAAAAAGTTGTCGCAGGATTAACAACAACCCTTCGAGATAGTTCCTCAAGAGAAGGTTTTCCCGAATTACACCTTGGCTAGTATTAAAAACACGCAAATACGCCACCGAAGTGAACTCTTCAATCAACCACTCCAGCTGTGCATTCACTTCTTTCTTCAATTTATCCTTCCCGATCACATAGTTGCGTTCCACCTCATATATTTCCTGCTTGTGCCGCACTTGTTGCTCCTCCAAAGCATTTTCCAGCAAAACGTACTTGTCCATCAATTCAATGCGATGGATGCGAAATTCTTCGAGAGCACGCTCTTTGCCAACAAACAATTTCATGTCGGCGACCATTTGCTCCTCCAGCTCTCGATAACAGTTCATTAAAACTTGCTTTTTATCTTCGAATGCCTCCATAGCTGAGGTCCGCTCTTCTTCAATTTTATTACATTCTTCCTGCAATTCTTGAATTTGATTCTCACGCATTTGAATATTTCGCTTCACAAATTGAACAATGTCTATTTCATCTTGTTGCATTCTTTCTTTCACTTCGAGAAGTTCTGCATGTTTATCCGTAAGTTGGAAATTTTTTGAACGAAGCGTTGATAAGATGAGATTCAAATCTTTGATTTGATTTTCATAATACGTACAATCTACTTCAGGGATAATACTCTTTTTCACTTTCTCACCACGTTTATTCGCCTTTTTTTTCGGGGGCATTTTATTGTATTTAGCAAAAACTAATTGTAAAATGGAAAAAATATGTAAAATTGCACCACTATACTGACATTTGCTTGAAAGCTGTGCGTTCGGCGTCCATTTGCATTTTAACATTTCCTTGGTAACCACTAAGGCCGACTGCTCACGCGCTATAGGCGCTCACGTTTATCCACGATTCCAGATGCATCGAGTGCTTAAAGCCTATAAGTACGAATAATGGAACGTACCCGAAATAAAAATATAAATTTTTGAAATTCCCGCGTCTTTTCAAAGGAAATGCAATAATTTTGACATTTGACAAAGCAGACAACGCCATTTTATATATAATCGCCATTTCCGTGCACGCAAGTCTTTTTCATCAGTGCTTTGATTATAAACGAGGTGAGCATGGAAATATATTAGAATAATAATGTTCACAAGCACAAAAATTACAAGAAAATATTTGGAAATGATCCACAATACCTTTAAAAGTAGTTTTCAAGACCGTTCGTAAAAAAATGGTTGATTTTCGTGGTGAATTTGTGTGATCTCACATGGGCAATAATGCGCAATACCTACATGTTTGTTATCTGTTATCTTTTTAGGAGTTTCAAACACATAATCAAGATGCAGTTGTGCTTCAGGGGATTATCCACGCATGTTTTGGAGTGTGAAGGCACCGAAACGATTGGCGAAATTAAGGTAACTTTTTAATGAATATTTTTATGATTTGTGATTTGAGGTTACATTTTATCGTTTTCAGGCACAAATCGCTGCTTTAGAACAACTTTCCGACACAGACATTTCCTTGTACGCCGCCGGCAAACCAATTGAAGATGATAGTGTTGTATCATTGTTTGAAAGCACCGATATTGAACTTACCGTTGCCCTTCCTGGAGGCAAAGTTCACGGCTCCTTGGCTCGTGCTGGTAAGTCTCCCATAAATTTACTGCGTATATAGGGCCCCATACACGGTCCGGAAATCTTTTCGAGGAAAACTGTTCAGTCTTGGCCTTCCGGATTCTGTTCAGGTGACCGGATGAGAATTGAAAAACTTCTAAAAACTGACCGGAGCGTGTGTGGCGTTGTCAGGTCAGTTCAGTTCTACCGCCACGCATTCCCGAACGGCAGGATTGAATAGTTTTTCCGGAACGTGTATGGCCGAGGGGTATTCAGGCCGCGTACGGAAATCCGGACAGGCAGACTGAACAGTTTTTTCTCGAAAGAATTTTCCGGAACGTGTACGGGGCCCTTAAGACACAAACAAGTTTTATTTTTGGATTTTTTTGTTTATAGGTAAGGTAAAGGGACAAACACCAAAGGTGGACAAACAAGAAAAGAAAAAGAAGAAGACCGGCCGTGCCAAGAGACGCATTCAATACAACAGACGATTCGTTAATGTTGTAGCGCAATTCGGACGTCGCCGTGGCCCCAATTCCAACACTACTTAAAAGTTTTTTGTTTCTTTTTAAGGAATAAGTTTGCAAAGTACCAGCTATGTTGCATATTTAAACATAAAACTAATAAAAAAAAAATCATCTATTAAATATCACACGTTTTACTCTAAAATAAGTAAAAAATATTGTGAAACCTTACATTTTATTTTGTATACATGTACACCATCTCGGGAACGATGCTAAACTAAAATTTGGCAAATTACAGATTCCTTTAGATACGAAAAGAATGTCACCAAACCTTTTTATAAGCTTCAAACGTACGGATTCCAGTTACTTCCATCTTCGGGTAACAAATTATTTGTAACTAAAAGCACAATATCTACAATCCACCAAATGCCGACACCACCTAAAGTCAGCAATTTCCCCACAGCAGTCCCAGTCTGTCCCAAACAGAATCTATCCATGCCGAGGAATCCCAAAAGAATGCTGTAAAGTAGCGTTGTCGTGAAGTACTGTTCCGAGTATCTTATGCATGGAACATTTGTAAGTTCAAATGTTCGATTGCCATGGCATTCAATATTGTCGAGGACTGTACACCAGACTTTGGTGCGTTCGACGTCTTCGTAACGCATTCCACCGAATTTCACACAGCCGAAACCGTTGTCTTTGGCTGTTTTGTTACCTTTGAGATCATCAGGTTCCTTGCATTTGATAAACTCCCAGGATAGAAACGAACACTTTACCAATGGTCCCAGCGGATAGAACGGTTGGATTTCTTCCGATTTCGCTATTTCCAAACAAGCAATCAGCATTAGAACTAGAAATATTTTACAAATCATTTTCGTTTCATTTTGTCGTTGGTTAGCTACTAGCTATTTTTGTTTTTCATTTCTAATTCTAACCTGAAAATGTAACAAATCAACCAGACGAAAATGTTAAGGTTCCCATAGACAACGCACTTTTCGGAGTGTTATAAAAAAAATTATGAGCTCCAGAAAACAGTTGAATTGTTACAGTTTGTCTTTGTATCATGATTGTTTTTGCTGAATCGTAACAGTGCAGTGTTTGTTGTGTCATTAGTTTAACATCGTTAAAAAGTTAACACCGGTTTAACTGTGCAAAGATCGATGTGTATGGGCGGCTTTATATATTTAGAGAAACTTGCTGCATGGTGCTGTCATCTGAACGGAACTCAACTGAAGTTGTATACTCTTTAAGGCTCCCATAGCAACGCGTTTTTGCAAGAGTGTTAAAAAAGCTTATAAGTTCCAGAAAACAGTCGAATTGTGAAAGTTTCTTCCTGTATCATGATTATTTTTTCTGAATTATAACAGTGTAGTGTTTGTTACAAGCATTAGTTGTCACATTGTTAAAAGTTAAAACCGTTTTAACTGTGCAAAAATCGGTGTGTATGGGCGGCTTTATGTATTTAGAGCGCTGTGAACGGAACTCCACTGAAGTTGTATACACTTTAAGGCTCCCATAGCAACGCGTTTTTGCAAGAGTGTTA
>JARJEB010018997.1:0-11876 GCA_030264535.1 Liometoxenus newtonarum | reverse complement strand
TATACTTATTCAAACTTTATATATGAACCGTATGTGTATACAAGTGACATTTAACATTCGATGTTAGAAGTTTCGATTTTGTTGTTTCAGTTTTGAAATTTAGAAATTTACGAAGCAAGCTCGCCTCATTTCAGGTTTAAGGCGTGTTAAATCCTTTGAATTCGTTGTCTTACTTACGCTTCAGTGCTTTTCTTTCGCGAATGTTGAACGCGCAAACAGTAGTGTCAAATGAACAACAAGAATAGAAACAAACACTTTAAGTTTATAAGACGTTGAATATTCACGTTAAACTACGCGAGAACTAATAGGAGAATAAGGAATAGGAAAATAGAGGATTCTAAATTGTCTCTTCTATACATAGATAGGTACATCATGAATAAATAACACAGAGAAAGTATATGTAGAAAGCTCTTCTACTATAGTCTTCTATATAATTTACAAAACAAGAATACACTAAACTGTCTAGTAAACGTGCGGGCACTAAAACCACACAAATTGGAAAGGTTTTCAAACTGAAACAATGATAATTGGGGTAAGCAACAAATTTATATTGTTCGCTCAAACTATAATAGAGAGAACTACATATTTTTAAGACAGAGGTTCTAAAACTTTTGCTACGCACTTTTGAACATTATCTTTTTTCGTGACCCATTCGCTAAAAATTCAGTGGGTTGCGACTTATAACTTTGAGAACGCCTGCGTATTAGGAAGTTAAAAATTCGCTTTGAAAATGAATTTCATAATAGTATGTTAAGTAATAAGTGCTTTTATCCGCGACAACCAAGTAAAACAACCATTATTAGGTGTGTATGAAGGCACATATAACCCACATTAATATCACTCGCGAATAATGGAGCTTGACACACGTCAATAATAGGTCATTATTCCTCTAAAGATTTACTTTACGTCAAGCACAGCTCTTCGCTGCATTCAATAATGATATGTGACACATATGTTAATTCCATGGTTGAATTTTTAAGTTTTAAAGCCAAATTAAATTTTGTCGTCGCAGATAAAGTATTCAATAGCCTCCATATGCGCTCAGTGAATAATATACCATTATTAATTGAAATATTGTTTCTTACAATGTATCTGCAATAATTTCGCATTTCTGCAAAACATTTACTAGATATCTATTCATTTATTTATACGAGTATATTATAATTCCAATTCATATAAGAATATTCCACGTCATATTTATTCTAATAAGTAATAAACTAAAGAAACTGCATATAATATTATGTAGTTAATTAACTATATTCTTTCTTAATATATTGAGTTGGAAAATAAGTTACATGGACAGATAAATTTTCAATTTCCCTTCATATTTTCAGCAATTTATTGGAAAATTCATTCTGAATGTGTGTGACTTTGCGTCCCATTTGTTTATAACTCAGACGTTACTTATACGTCTTTACAAATTTACAACTTAAAGTCTATATAACTATAAACTATAGCTCTAAAGTTCTAAAATAAATAACCACATGCTCTTAGTTGCTTTGATAGTATCTCCTAATAGGGAATATTTTCAGTTATACAAAACCGAAAACAGCACTATGAGTTGGCGATAAATATTTGCTGTTATATGTTCAACATAAATAGAAACAAGAATTAAGACTTATATGATAAAACTTACTTTGAATTCTCTTAAGTATTCCAAAGTAAACAATAGAGTACAATTAAAAATAAAATATTTTTCAACTTTGAAGATAGGCTACCTCAAACAGTACTTTGTATCAGTTTGATTATTCAAATAACTAACCATATAACTTCCAAATACTATTTAGTTAATACCTATACAGTGACGGATTTAGCTTTTATGGGGCCCCATGCGGTCGTCAACTTTATACCCCTAAAGATGAGTTAAATTTTTTTTAATTCTTAGAGCCAAATTAAAACCATAAAAATATCTGACATTTGGAGGCAGCCGCTTCCACCGCCTGTACGGAAATCCGTCACTGAATACCTACATTTTGTGAGGGGAAACGTATCGCCGGTCGTTTCACGTTTCCTACTTCCTATATGTCGAGATAATTTCTTGCGATTGTTGTGTGGAATGCGCGTTCAATGTTGCAGCTTGTGTTTCGTGTAATAACAATAGAAAAGGTAGGCGGTCACTTACCTGGCGCTCATGCATTTCAGCATTTCCGAGTACTCAACAGCGACGAATGTGTAGGTATTTACCAACATTCAGGGCCGTAGCCTGGGGTGTGTTTGGGGTGTTCAAACACACCCCAAATGCATTATCGCATAGTTTCCAAATAATAAAATCGCATTTTTTAAATTTTTATAAGTATATAAATTCATATTACATGTATCCCATGTGTTATTCAAAACACCCAACATCCCCCCAAAAAATATCCTAGCTACGGGCCTGCGTACATTTATTACATATTACACAACCAACAACAACAAAACAAACGAGGAAAACACTTGATATTCTTAGTATTCCAAATTCCAAAAGATGAAATGGATGTCAACGATATCGTATAGTGAACGAAACGCAAATTGATATCAATGTCAACTTTAGTAGATATTGAATATTTGAGCAGGGTTTCCATAATAATGGAAAATAACATACTACAAAATACGTTTTTCGGTTTTTCAATCATTATGCAAATAAAACTTTTGTCATCACCTGTCCGGTGTACTTCCTGATGCGGTGTTAATTAATTTCCATTTTTTCTCATTTGTTTTTTACAACCACCGGAAACTTTTATTTTGTTCCACGGTTCGAAAATGTAATGTTTGTAGAACTTAAAAAACCGTTCGTTTCGAATCTAGGTATAGAATTTTTTTCAGCAGTGATATTTTATTTTTCGTTTTGTTGTATTTCGCGTGTTAAAGTGCGATTAAACCCAAAAAAAATTGACTTCAGAAGTTCGGATAGGTACCAGCCGAACAACTTTTTTGTTACGTCCAATACCATCATATAAATTATATCAACAAATATTTTAGTTCCTACATCAAATAGAGGAGTGAAGTGTATCTAGGTACGAAAAGAAACGCCATAAATAAATCAAATTCGGATGTTGGTTGTTTGGTATTTACAATATGTCCTATACCTATATTACTAATTAAATATTCTACAATTTGTTATTACCTAATTGCTATTCATTCAACATATCATTTTACGTGGGCATTTTTTAAGGAGTGACGCAAAGTATAAAAATAAAATCAAAACCTTGGTGCATCGTTTTGAAAATAATGTTAATAATATTTTGAAACATACTGTATAACTATTAATATTGTTAGATTTATCGATAGCATCTACGGTAAATTATCTCAGCATCCAGGTGCGTGGAGGAAGAACCGAAACAAGACAAAAAGATAAATTAAAAACAAGTTACAATGTTATTTCGGACGCAATCAATTTTTCACAACGTAGGCTGTAGTCTCGCATTTTGATCCTGTTTCCCGCATTCAGAAATGTCCCGCAATTCAAAAGAATTCACTAGAACATCCCGCATTTCAAAAGAATTCACTAAGAATCCAATAAAAGAAAAATGAAAATCACCGTCAAAAATATTTGTGAAGAATTTAAAAATTCTATTAAAGAGGGCGAACAACTTTTGGAAAATTGGAAAAATCTATACTCAAGTGATAAATATCACTAAAGTTTTTAATTTTATTGTTGATTTTTATAATGTTTACTTCTGGGGTTCTGAGAATCCAACGTCCCGACTTGAAAAAATATATAGTCAGCCTAATATAACGCCAAATACATAATAGGTATAAAAATACGTCTAACGGTATTGTAATTTAAATCAAATCAACACATTTTGACTTTAATTATAAAGAGAACTGGACTTATTGAAAGCATTGAACACAACATTTATATACCGTGAATTTATTTTACCGGCGAACATACATGTCCTATGTTCGCAGCTGAAATAAACGAGTCAAACACACCGACGGTCGGGGAGAGAGTGGGGAATGTGGGTCGGGCGACAACACACCAGTGGTGCATCAGTGTGAGAAAAATTTTGATGATTATTGTAAAACAAATATGACAAGGAACAAAATTGACAACTGACAGTAACGACATGATCATAAAAATTCATTACTTTGATCGTGCATCGCCACTGCCATGAGTTTGACTCGTTTATTTTAGCTACGACGTGCTATGTTCGACGGTAAAATAAACGCACGGTATATGAACAAGCCAAATTTGGCCTTTCATACATCCCATTATAAGTACTTTTGCAGATTGTATCTCTACGTATAAATCTCGGATAATAAGAATCATTAATTCTTTGGTCAAAATGAATGCGGTTTTCTTTCTTTTAGTGATTATTAAGTTACATATACAATTTAAAAAATAATTCTACTTTTAGTGGCTTATTCACCTTAACATTGTAATATTCCGGTTCATTATTTTCTTATAATTACATGCAATATACGAATATTTAGTATACTTATTAAATGCGTTTTCATGTTGCTTGGTGACATTGCATATGGCATTTTTTAATAATCCTGTTTCCTTCGGCATGATATGAAGAGTTTTTGTTGGGGGTAAAAATGGCACTTAACAATACCAACAGTAGGTACTTTTTTTTCACACGATTTATAATTATCGCCGTCTAATAATGCGCTTCCTCGTGATGATGCTGTTGATTCTCGATCGTTCATATATAGCGATTCTCTTTTTGTGACTGCTCCGGCACTCGCCGATGAGGTGAACGGCCTCGGTTATTCCTCCTGCAGGCCTCAGGCAAGCAGTGCCAGCTCTCATTCCTATTACTGTCCTTTCCACCAGCACCCAGGTAGTAGTAAGTACTCTACACATATATTATATACTAAATAGTAAATACTAGAATAACATTACATTACACATCACTTATAGATCTATATCTGTTTTCGTCGTCATAGATATTTTGCAGCCAAAGTTAAACTAAACCTCAAATAAGAGTAAAATAAAAAGAAGAACAAAAAGTAATTCAACATATTCTTAAAGTACCTATACGTTTTGCTTTGTTAGCTAAAGTTTAATTTCTTGTAAAATGTAATAAATTTGTTTAGGTTTTGTTAAATCATACTTAAATCAGAATATAATAAGGACTTTACTTTGATGAAAAACGAAATTTTATCGCGTAATAAATCAACTTTCAGTTCAACTCACTGTAATCAGGACCTCTTGGCTTTTGTTTTGCGTCTTTTGCCATTGTATTTCCAAAGTGTAATATCTAATTATCGAGCAAGAAAGTTATTACAATTAAAGCAGATTTCTTGTCCTTATATAAAGTGTTCTTCTTTATACGTTCAGGTCTTCTCTTATGCAATATATAAAATTGATCCAAGTTGTGCAACGAAATTGTTGCTAATAAATTTCACATTTTAATGCATCAAGATGTATTATTGCCAAAATGAAAATACTGTCCTCGTATAGGATCATATTACGTGATCGTGTCGTGGTCTGTGCGTTTGTTTCTGATTCAGCCAGTCTAAGTATGACTATGCCTTCTGTTTAAACTTTAAAGTATTTGTTGTCCTTTGTTAGTAAACGCACCATTTACGAAAATTGCATTCAAACTCAAGCCAACAATTCCACCCATGCAACGCATGTAGCGGAGAGAATGCCTCATCGTTCTCCGACAAGGCTTCCACTACGAATGGAAGTTATTAATTCGTTTCTCGGTAAATAACTGTTAAAATATCATCGTGTGATCCAACATATCGTTTCTTTAGTCGGATTTAATGGCACTTAATTGAATGAAATCAACTTCGGCATTTTACTACTTTAACTTTATAACGTTAATGATTATCACTATGGATGGTCTGTGGTCGCAACCCGAGTGGCAACCTCACAACCAAATCCGCGTGGTGTGGATTTTTATTTGCGCGAACGCTGCCATTGTTCCGCAGAAATGATATTGTTCGCTTTTACTTGAACGTGAACTCAATTGAACGCATGCCTTCCTTTCCTCGCGCTTCTGCTTTCATTGTAACAATTTCGTTTTCAATGCCATGCCATTATACAGTATTTTGGTATCGGATAACAATAAGTATTTGCTGGACAGTTCAATTAAGAATGAAATAAATAAAGGATCGGAGAAACAGAGTCGGGACAAATCTACTTTTTTTCACATTGTGTTATTATTTTATACTTTATTTCCGTTTGATCGAATACACTCAGTATTACATTCATGCACACAAACACTGGACAAACTGCAATAATGCACTTAGCAATGTTCAATGTGTGTTTAAACATTGCCGAACATCGGACAATAGGTATAGATCAAAGAAGGATCGTGAATGTTATTATTGTATCGTGTTGTTGTTTCATTCCAAAAGATCGGATCCATTGTGTAAGATTGTAACAAAAAGGCCTCTTCTACGTCTCCCTGCAAGCGTGATTCTTTTGCTTCGCATCGTTTTATTATTATATTATACTCGTACACCATACCAGCGAAGATGCTGCGAAACATCTTATGCTTCTTAGTTGGCAGCTTGGCACATTGAAAGATATATTTAAAGCATTCACGAAGAAGGCCTGGTCGGACCGGGCCGGACCGGACCGGACCGTGATGGGTGTATTTTAGCAATTGGCTGCTTCTTGAAACGTATGAAACATGTTTCAACATATAGGTAGGTATACATTGCCGAATAATTTCGTGACCGAAATCGTGCATTTATATACTTTGAGTATCATGTGTGAGTTTTGATGTAAGTACTTGTGTCGAATATTATAAAAGGCCAATGGCTTCGTGACGCAGTCTTCGTAGCTCGTGGACATAAAGAAGAGACAATTTTTGCACAAAGTGCGACTTATTTCGTCGTTTTTCTCTAGGAATATGGAAGAATATGCAAGAACATTATCTGAAAACTCATATAACATCATCATGTTCAAACACATAAACATTTATGACAATATGACAATAACGATGACAGTGAAATGAGATGGCAATGAAATGTATATGTACCTCTATAAAGAAACACTTCCACTTCTACATTCAGGACATATAAAATGTATACTTACTGCGCGCGGATATGTATTGGGAATGTTTATTAGCCATTGGATTATGGCGTGCATTGTGAAATGAAATAACGCGAGCATGCATTTATAATATGTTGTTCAACGGTTCAACATTCAACGGACATTACGGACAATGATTAATGATTCATTCATTCAACATTTTGCTCTGGAACTATGAATCGTAGTGGATTCGACATGCAAACTTTATTAAAATATGTGTACGCATGCCAAATGAAATCAATCAGATGTTATATTCCCTCTGATGCTCATCAGGGGTGCGTTCAGATTTACAACATTTTTAACCCAGAGGGTAATGATAATGCAAAACTCATTCAGAAGAACAATTTGGTTTGACCTGGGTTGTAATAATCCTCGTTCATATTTTGCATTAAGGTTACTTAAGGGAAACTGTCGTCAACTCACTCGGAGAGACTGCACGGCACACAAACGACATAACCATAATTCACCATAACCTCACATTTTATTATCCAAGAACCACAAACGTTCAATTTTCCAGCTTAATTTGGGTAACCCAAAGTATGACAGACAAAGTTAACCCAAACCACGGAACCTAAATCTGAACGCCCTCCTGACTTACTTTAAATTTTGGATTCAAAATCATTACCTGAATGAATCGCTTGGTAATTAAATAATTAAGTAATACATAATGAAGAGAGTAAAATTGGCCACTACATAAACTATATTAATGCTTGAAATATGAAAAACAAAATATTTCAAGAACTGGTTCGTGAAACAGGCTTTCGAACTCTCTGAAAAACATTTACTTAAGTACTTATAATCTGACAGTCATCAACCCATAAATGTAAGAACTCGACTTAATTTCAAACACTCGGAATCGGAAAATTCTCAAAATAGATGACAATAAAACGATGAAAAAGAAAAATTCCATTTCAAACTAATTGAATTTGAAATTCGTCATGCAAAAGAATACGTCCTTAATCGAATAATTGCGATTCAATTATTATGCCACTTCGACCATTACCGTATATCACTGCATGCAGAACAATGTGCGGCATAGATTTCAATGTTAAATGGCAATTGCCCACATTTTCGTAAATTCATTAAGGAAAGGAACTACCACATTTTGCCTTCAATATTCTTCGCTATGATTTGATGTTCATTGAGTTCTTGTACCTGGTTCTGATTTAGATGTAATTCTGATTTACAGCACGAACAATCACAGCAAGCAGCAACTGAACTTCCCGGATATTCATCCAGTTGTCGTGTTATCTATACTTACCTCTACCATCAAATATGTCCTGACATTATTACAATTCGCTGATCTACTAAGTACTACTATACGCGTATAGTCGAGGTCGAGTCCATCCAATTACAACCAAGTTATGAAGTAACATCAACTATCTTTGTAACCTTATTGTTGTTGTTACCATATTGCATCATTGAAACAACTTTGGAAGGATTAGGAATTGGAGATTAGTTTCTGTTTCTTTATTATATTCTCATATTCATATACATCTTGCATACATTGCACATGCACGCATATCTTGTTGACTGGGATGGTTTTGTTATTATTCCCGCTATTTGATGGTACCAATAGTAATATAAAGCAAAAAGCACGACACAGCTCCGCCAAGAGTAACAATGAAACAGGTTAAGGGTAAGGGTTGTTAGTACTTCTTAGCACCCAGTGTACTCGTATATTGCAAATGAGTTACTGGAGGAGATGCACACGTGTATTAAACGAACTTATTCATTCACATACTGTACTCCCTTCAAATTTCATACATGCAGAATCAATATCTATTCAACAAATGGGATTTCATTCGTTCGTTTTTGGTATTTCTTATTTTCTGGGTGGTTCAAAAAATAGTCCAAGAACTTAATTAAAAAGAAATTATTGTTGGGATTCGGTAGTCACATTAATAGCTTGTTGATTTTATGAAGTTGCTTTACAAATGAGTAAAAATTGTTCCATGAATGTATTATCGGTAATCCTGAAACATCCTGTATGTGCATGTGCTTCTCTGAGAAATGGAACCGGTTCCATAAGCTAAAGTTCATTCACACGCGCGATCAACTCGCGTATACTTCTTCACTGCCTTTACAATAATAATTATGTTTTAAATTCATATTTACTGTTTACTGTATCAATTGGTGCTTCTTTTTTTGGTCCAAACTCTTTCGGACTGTATACCAATATGAACCGGAGCAATATTTTATGCGGACAAACATTTATTTCTGACAACCGATAATTGACTCAAAGGTCGAAATGAGTAAAGTGTAAAAAAGAAAAAGAAATAAAGTGCATTTGTATTTCTGGTATTATAATTTATGCTTAACATGTTATGTGTATACCTACCTATTCGTTTCATTGATTTGTATAACTCATGACATTTTATGTTTTGTTTAGAATTACAATATATGTCAATGTATCGGAAACACTTTATATTCTTGCTTTCTTTTTTGTCTTTACATTACAATCGTTTTATAATCGAAAAATTGAATCAATAAAAATATAGGTTCATGCAATAAATTTGATTATCTATACCTACAGCGTATGAATAAGATTGTGGCAAATTTTATTTTGTAGCTTGAACGTTGAACTTGCATGGCAAAACAAATTTCTAGAAGGCTTTCTGCAATTTGCAAATATAAATGCAGGAGATTGTATTGAATAACAAGACGAACGACAATACATAATTAATCGATTCAAGTATTTCTATAGCGTGATGTTTGATTGAGTGTTTGACTGATGCAGTGCCTCAGATAAATGGAAAATGTTACTTTCAAGTAAGTAACTGATTGTTCACCTATTGCAAGGCGTGACAATTTTCTTTCACCCTTGGTTTTGTCTTCCGAAACTTCACAATTTGTAGAAATATTCGTTTTGCTTCATTGATTGCCCTAATTTAATTGGGGCATTTCTATTTTATTTCTTTGTTAGTTAACCTGTTCTTGCGACGTGCATAATAATATATGTAAAATAGTAAGGACAGGTTTTTTTTCCTATTTTTGTATCCTGTGACATCTTTGTTGGCATTGTCCACTTTATCAACAAGCAAGAAGATAGAAACTTAATCCTCATGTAACAACAATTGTTAGTTCTTTGTTCTTTTGTATTCTTTCTCTTTGTTAAGCGCCCGATGCACATTTATGTGAAAATGCAATAGGGGACCATGTACATTGTACAGGTACAGTCCTGGATTCTGGATTTGCATTCTTATCATGGTTTTGAAAACGTAATAATGCTTCCTATGGTCACTCATGGTTCTCGCCTTCTTGTGCACCAGTCACTTGTAAACGCTCTTCTTCTTCCACTTTTCTTCTCTCGAAGTAGTCGAATTGCTCCATTCCTCCTACCTCCATCGTGTTTCGTTCTTCACATCTCTCTGTACTCACATCACATCCCAATGTATACGCACATATAAAAGCCAACTGGTGTGCCTTGCGATATGCGTACTAGTCCTGTATTTGTATTACGTATTATTTTATATATGTATGCTATTCATACATACCACAATGTTTATGTGTTTGTTCGTATATGGTGTGTGTGTGTGTATGTGTGTGTTTGTGTATGTTTTTGTAAGTACTATGTAGTTGTATAGGGCATTGAACTTGTGCCGGTAGCATGGCCAGGCCACTACATAAGTTTCCCTCCTCTCCACTGGCAACTTACCTGTGCGAGTGAGTCCGAGAGGAATCCGACAGTTGTATAGTACGGGATTATACAACATCGCGAGCCGAACGGCGAAACGTCGTCGGATACGCTACATGTAAAACGACGTCGTCGCGATGCTTCTCCTAGTGATGCTTACTTCAAGTGCGCCATACAAATGTATCCACACCTGGTGTTAAATCAATTTTACCCCGACATCGTCAATAATTCGTCCGGATCTGTATTCCCAATTACTAAACCATCACGTGGCGATGATGCGTCGCGACGCTGATTTACAACACATCGTTACACAACCACCTGCATGAACATGGATTATATTAAAAAACGTGTTAAGTTCATCACTGCGGACAAATAATAACACCGTATTAATGATTCGATTGTTGCTTTAATTAATTTCTCACAATGGACGTGTTTAAAATCGATCAGACGTTGTCAGGTAATTTAGGAAGTGCACCGTCGCCGGATAAACTATCGCCGGATGTGTCCTTCGATGCCGGTTCGGAGTTCAATTTAAGTTTTTTCGATACACCCGAAGATAGTAGCACGCAAGGATTTAGCGATCCCGGCTCGGTCGGCTCAACATCCGCCGCTGGCTCACCACCACCTCAACAACTCACCCTATTACATTTGCCCCCGACATCTGCAACGACGAGTCCGATTGTATTATCACCACCCGGCGCGTCCACCACTGCAATTACTGTCAAACAAGGTACTTTATACGAACATGACATATTTGACACCTGTGCCGAATATCGCAATATCAAACAACTAACCAGTTAGAAATAATTTTCCACTTGCCCATGTTTATGGGCTCCGTATTAATAAATTTTTGTGGGCACCAAAATGAATAATACCTAACCGTATGAAAGAGTACGTTAGCCGCAGTCTTATAATATATCAAATCAAAAGCGAAATCAAAAGCGTAACCAACCCAAAACGCTCGAACATAGAGCATTAATTATACTTTTAATTTACTAATTAATAATTTAAATAATGCAAGGCATTTTAATTACCTACCTATTAATACTGATGAATTCTTATTCAATGAACGAACAGAATTAAATTTTATAAAAACTGCGTGTATAAACTGAAAAGTGAAAAATAATAGAAATTGAAATGTTGTCTGTCAAGCAAACGTCTTCACACTGCAAGTTGAATTTCATGGTTGAATTTGTAAGTTTGAAAGTCATACTGCAGTATAAAAATTAAATTTTGTCGTCGCGGATAAAGTATAGTATTCAA
>JARJEB010018996.1:0-11871 GCA_030264535.1 Liometoxenus newtonarum | reverse complement strand
TTGTCCAAGTTGGCATTGCATCTTACGTTGTTAGATTACGAATTCGTCTCCTAACCTAAAATATTATCTTCTCTTCAGAGCGGCAGCATGATGGGAGCAGCATTGTTTTATTCTATTCTTATGATGGTGATTGTTATTGGATTGTTAAAATGGTAGCACATATCTACCAATCCATTAGCCCTAGAGAGTTATGTGCAAATTAATATTTTGACAGCCAATACCTTCTTTCTTTACCAGCCAATGTTGTTTATATTTAGTTCAGGTTCAATTTAGTTGGTCATCTGCCCAGATGCCAAAAAGCCGATTTTTGACATGGGGTCAACGGATCTCCGCGAATCAGGGAAAAATAACACTTTCATTTTTTTCATGATCACCTTACTTTCCTATACCTACATACCTTCGGAATGTGGCCGGAAAGTAAAAATCGATATAGGGTTTCCGACGGTTCTACACGATCCCGCTTCCCATAGTCCTAAAAAGTGCGGTGACTCCCGCATGTGTGATTGTGGCTCCCATGTGGAGAATTTTTTGTTTTTCTTTTGTTATAGTCCAAGATTGCCTTGCATCTTACATTGTTAGGTTACGAATTCGTCTCTTTAAAATATTACGTTCTCTTGCGGTTGCGAGTTCCCTTGAATTCAAGCAAATTCCCAAGATGGAAATTTTTCTCTATCTTGTATTCAGTGTGGTTTTTACTTTCCGATATTACCGAAGGTAGTTAGTTATAGGAAAGTATCGGATTCATCCAACAAAATCGATGTCTGGTTTTCGAAGGATCACCACCAATATTGCTTCCCAAAGTCCTAAAAAGTGCGCTGACATCCGTGTGTATGATTATGGCTCCCCTATGCACAATTTTTTGGTTTGTTTTTGTTATTTCCATTGCATTTTACTTTGCGTTAGGTTACGAATTCGTCTCCTAACATAAAATATTATCTTCTCTTACAAGTTCCCTTGCGTTTAAGCAAATTTCCAAGATGGATTTTTGCATCTGCACTAAAAAGTGTGTAATTATTTTCAATACGTTTTAAATATGATTCCTTTCCACTTTTCGACCCTGCATGGATTTTAAGCCCTTCATTTGACTTTACCTATATTTACCGGCACTAAATTAGAGTGATGAACATCAGCGGAACAGTTACACTTGTTGTATATAGTTATATTTAATGTATTTTAATAACAACCGAACGATGATGTCGAATTTAACGCATTTAACGACGTCTCTTAACGCACGTTCTTGTTTGCTCGTTTCATCAAAATCATTAAAAGCCTCTCACTTGGAAGTTGAGAAGCGCAACCATCCTTTTGTTTTCTTCTTCTATTTTCTTCATGTGTTGCATTAAATTGTGTTGTTCCTCTTCTTCATATAAGCGTCTAAGCTAAGTGTGAGGAGAATGAAAATTGAAGTAATAAAATTAATAAATTCCGACGCAATACGGAGGCATAAAAGTAATTTTATTAGCTATAATAAGTATGCAAGCGAAATGGAGTATTAAATGAACGAAAAACGAAATAACGAACGGTCAACTTCCATATAATCCATGTTTGGTTCAAAGTGGCGGAGCGCAATTATCCGTTAAAAATAGACCAATTTTCTTATAGACTTTGCCGCCACCACTCTTTTACCTTTTATAAGGCCGGTTTTTAAATCGTTGTTTAAACTGCGATCAAGACTGAACGAAGTTTAAACGAGGATCAATCAAAAGTTGAGTTTTTCAATGACAGCTCAGAATTTTGAACGGTCAACATTCACTAGAAAGCTTCTAAGTTTGTCATTGATCATTTGGAAGTGACATTTTTGTCGTACTAGTATGCATAACCTGAAATGGTTCTTGAATTATGAATTTTATAAAACATGTTGATGAAGATTTTACGGTAACCAATCTGAAAAGTGTTATCATTTTGAAGTTTTTTATACTTAGATATCGTGTACTGAGACAGAGCTGACTGCGTCCTATAGGTCACCAGGCGTACATTCACCTTCGTCTCCATTCGCGTCACCTTGGTCGCGATCCGCTTTGTTTAAACGAGGATCAATCAAAAGTTTAGTTTTTCAATGACAGCTCAGTACTTTGAACGGTCAACATTCACTAGACTAGAAAGTTTGTCATTGTAAAGTGTCATTTGTGTTGTAGTAGTGCATAATCTGAAATGGTTCTACAATTATGAATTTTATTATAGTTAGGTAAGTGATGATAATTACGGTATTAACTTGATCGCCCATGGATTTTTGTAAAAGAAATCAATTTGAAAAGTTCAATCATATTGAAGTTTTTTATCCCTATAGATATCGTGTCGTGACACAGAGCTGGCTGTGCACTATAGGCCACCAGGCGAGCGTACTCCTTCGTGTCCATTCGCGTTATCATGGTGGCGTCCTTCGTCACGGGTTCTTTCCTATAACTAAGAATGTATCAATTTTTGTGAAATAATTGTTATAATTGTTATAGAACAAATAATATTAAATAAATGTAGCGCCATCTATTTTCGAGTTGACTAAATTTCAAAATTTTGACATTATATTGCTTAAGTGAGTTTAGCAAGTATTTTTGGACATTTAAAATTTAGTTCTCTTGAATCTCCTATTGAAAAACTGAACTCAGTCTTGAACCGTCATTAACACACCGGGCCTTACACGCAACTGCAACAAAACATTACCGAACGCGAAGACACGGCAACTTTTTTTGTTTTTGCCATTTTGTTATTACACTTTTTACACTTTGATCATAAGTTCATAATGTTTATAAACATATACGATCAAATACCAGTACATATTGAAATTAATATGGATTAAAACACATAATAATGGCAGAGGGAAAAGTATCAAAGGAAATAGCTGAGAGTTGAGGTTAAATTGAAATGTTAGAAATGCAAAATGCAAGTTATGAACGCTTAATAAACCAATTATACGTAAACGCTATGTGTTTATGATGTATCTATAAATTAACTATGATATTAGATTATATTATAAAAGGCTGATTGTAAAATTTTTTGTGAAAACTCTTTAAGGTTAGGTTTATAGGTTAGGATGCTTTCTTTTTTGTTTGTATCTTCCGGCGTTCATGATTACCATTATCCCATCGTGTTTGTTTTCTTCTTTGGTTCGGTTGATTTTTCCCATATTTCATAATTTATTTCTTTATACGTTCATACATACTGGTTGTTTCAATAATTACAGAAACAAAATTACTTACCTATAGTCGCATGACTTTTTTGAGTTTATAGGTACAACCCGTATAGATAACTAATTTTTACTTTTTCGTTTATTATGATTTTAATTTGTTTTCGCTTGTTTCATCTCTACCAATCGAATAATAGTTAATCAAACAGAAACAATATGGTGCCTCTTCTTCATCTTTTTTTCTGTAAAGGAACCGCTCCACACCGCTCGCCATAAACGTTTTAAATACAATCAAATATAAATATACGCAAGGGAAGAGAAGATTCCCCAAAGCGTTCGTTCACAGCTTTTTATTTATTGGTAATTTATGCAAAAGAATAAACGCCGCCTGTTAGACTTTACTTTGTGTGTTCTTTATAGTTTGGTTCTTCTGTTGGTTAAAACATAACTTATAACGTGCCTGGTCGTAGTAATATGGCGCCTACCTCTAACCTCCACGCAATACAAATACAAATTTCATTTTCATAAATATTTTCGTTAATTAAAAAGAATCTATTAATTAAAATCTAAATCTACACCGCATCTACATTCATTACGGTCACTATTATTTATTCAAACGATAAGTATAGCAAAGTTCTTAGTTTTTGACATTTATCAAAGTTCATTATGTAAATTATGCATTAACAATAATTTATGTTGTATATATACTATGAGATTTTTCTGATAAAAACGAATTTGGAAGATTTTCCTTAACAATTGGAAAAAATGTTTCAAATTTTCTATATGGTTTCCAGTTCTAAATTATTTTTATAAATATCAGTGTTTCAAGGTTATACGTTTGACGTAACCAGTGATTTGTTGACTATTGCGCAAGCGCTCGTCCAAATTCAATTAAAAGTTGAATTTTGAACAAGTTAACTTCTGGTATACAGAATTCTAATCATAAGTTAATTGGTTATTGACTTGAGCTTAAGCAGTGTTGATCTTATTTTGATTTAAAAACTCTTCACGTTAATGTAGCGACGTAAACGTCAAACCAAACTTTAATACCTATGGTATCCATCAACAAAATCCAAAATGTAATTTTTGCTCGTTAACTCATAATTCATCAATTAATCAGAAGCATTTTAATTTATTTAAGTATACATCACATCGTACACTATATTTGATTACATACCTACGGACCATTTTATAGATCGTCTATCATCCCATTTTGGTTTGGCACATAGAAGGTCTGCTTCTTGCCTTCCATGCGGTTATGTGAAACATTTATAATTGTGAATTAGAGAGGAGTGAAATTAAAATAAAAGTGAATAGGTATAAGGCTATATTAACGTTGGACGAGCACGATTTTTTGTTGTTTGATTTGGTTTCTGTGCGTTCTGAATTGCCGTGAATCATTTTCTCAACGCTCACTTCTCTGAGGCGTTCTTTGGCGCTTATAAGCGCTTCAAACCTGTTCGCTTTGGGGAAATGAGCGCTTAGAAATTGATTCATGGCGCTACAGAACGCTCAGAATCCAAACCAAACAAAAAATAGTGCTTTACGTATTCGCGTTGGACGGTAAGGCGCTCTTTGGCGCTTATAAGCGCTTCAACATGTTCGCTTTGGAGAAGTGAACGCTTAGAAATTGATTCATAGAGCTAGAGAACGCTTAGAATCCAAAGAGAACAACAAAAATTAGTGCTTTTAACGCGAGCGCGTAACTAGTCTAAGCGTCCAAAAAGAATTCAGCTTTACGTATTGGTATTGATCGCTTAGGCACTCTTTGGCCTTCCATGCGATTATGTGAAACATTTATAATTGTGAATTAGAGAGAAGTGAAATTAAAATAAAAGTGAATAGGTATAAGGCTATATTAACGTTGGACGAGCACGATTTTTTGTTGTTTGCTTTGGATTTTGTGCGTTCTGAATTGCCGTGAATCATTTTCTCAACGATCACTTCTCTGAGGAGTTCTTTGGCGCTTATATGCGCTTCAATGTTCGCTTTGGGGAAATGAGCGCTTAGAAATTGATTCATGGCGCTACAGAACGCTCAGAATCCAAACCAAACAAAAATAATGCTTTACGTATTCGCGTTGGACGGTTAGGCGCTCTTTGGCGCTTATACGCGCTTCAACATGTTCGCTTTGGAGAAGTGAGCGCTTAGAAATTGATTCATAGAGCTAGAGAACGCTTAGAATCCAAAGAGAACAACAAACATTAGTGCTTTTAACGCGAGCGCGTAACTCTAGTCTAAGCGTCCAAATAGAATTCAGCTTTACGTATTCGTAATGGACGCTTAGGCGCTTTTTGGCGCTTATCAGCGCTTCAAACATATTCGTTTTGGAGAAGCGAGCGCTCAGAAATGGATTCATGGCGCTACAAAACGCTCAATAAAAAATAAGCGGCCAGCACGTATACTGGTTTACGTATTCGTGTTGGCGCTTATGAGCGCTTCAACATGTTCGCTTTGGAGAAGTGAGCGCTCAGAAATAGATTCATGGAGCTACAGGAACGCTCAGCGTATTGTTCAAAGCAAACAATAAAAAATAGTGTTTTACTAATAAATCGACTTTATGTTCTCTCTATTGACTTACCTATATCCCTAGGGTGGTAAGTGATTCGGTTGGAACATATCATAAAGATTTATAAGATATACCTACTATGATATCAAAAGAATATAAAGATGAACTAAGAAGAAGAAGTAAAGGAACGAAAATTTGAATCTATTTCCAAGTCAATCAACTTACCACGAAGAACGAAGATACCTACCTGTCCTACTATTAGACATTAGAGACACGCCCGTTCTTATAAAGGTTTGATGTTGATTTGAATTTCATATCAGTTTTGAAGAATTCCAAACTTTTATTATTATCTACCGATTACAAGAGGAGTAGCCGTAAATATATAGTGTTCACAATATCAGTTGTATCATCATCAGATTGTTTTCATTATCATGCATTGATTAAAAAGAAATATCAGCATTATCAGTAGTAGATTGTGACTTAAGATTAAATTTTAAATACCTGATGTAATAAGGCCGAATCTGGATACCTAAGTATAATAAGTTGAGCAGTATCTCAATAGCCAGCTGATGTTCTTGGTGAGTATATCGTTTCATATTGATCATGATCAGATTATAATGAGAAGTTGATGTTAGGTAATAAGAGTATATGACAACATAAATTAACGTCAAAAATAGGTGTGTCGCTTAAATAGCTGATTAAAGTCATCGACAAAACCAAAATAGTATGTTAAGTAATAACTCGTCCATTGGAAAACTCGCCTACGGCTCGTTTTCTTAAAGCACTTATTAACTATTAGGTGTTCCGGGAGTTCATCTTTCAATATGTAAATTTATAATTTATATACGATCTATTAATTGGTTTTGTCCTCCCTCCTCTTCTAATTCTTCCTGTTCGCCCGGAAATCTTTATTTTTGTTTTGTTGTTAGACTTGCTTCTATCTATACATAAAGAAAGCAATAACAAAAGAAAGTAAAGCACAAAGCAACATCTGCAACAACTATTTCTGGATGGTTGCCAAAATAATTTTATATTATTATATTGGGTGTAGCAAAACATCTCAAATTGAAAAAGTTTAAAAAGAAAGTTAGTTCGTTTTAGTAATTCAGTAATTATTTTATGTACCTATACTTACAGGAAATTGCTTAATTCTTTAACGGAAACTATACCGTTCAGTTGTTTCAATATTAGGCGTAGGTACGTGGCAACCCTGCCTGAAAGAGAGAGAGAGATAGGCAATGCACTGTTGTCACGTTTTTCTCTCATCTATTCGTTTTTACTTGGTCTTGATGTGGCAACACTGCTGAAAGAGAGAGATGGACGAAGTATTGTTGCCACGGTTTTCCTCTTAATAAACTCCTCCCTATTCGTCTTTTTTTTTACTTAGTCCTGATTTATTTTGTACATTTAAATTGTCAATCTGTAGGTCATTGCCTTTTTACCTTTTTCAATATTGCTCTTTATTTATATCGTAGGTAAGTAAGCACATTGACCATATAGTCTCTCCCTTCAACAAGGGAGCTATTTCCTCTTCATTCCCCTTCATTTCGCTGTTATATGTCATACTTGTACAGAAACCGATATAACCTTTATCACATAAAGTGTCCTTCACTTCTATAGTGCTGGTCGGGGCGTCAGAATGTCAGAAGATGTTCAATAACCGTACATTGCCCTCTTGGGGCATTCCAAAAAACACGTGGAAACAAGGCAACGAACGAATAGACCAAATTCGTCCTATTGCTTAGTAATCTGTAGTTTCCGATTCCTGGTGCAATGTACATTGCCCCAAATGCTATGGCAGTTGATGTTATTGCTCAAGTATACAGTTGATACGAAACAAAGAGAGAAAGATGACATATGTATGTAGAGGGATGAACAATAAGGTCCTGATTACATCGATATCTGAATGATCCTTGACCTCTTCTTAGCGACCGACCCTTACCAGAACAGTAGCAAGTAAGTCTATATAAAAAGAGAACCACGAAACATCGAGTATGAGCGTGAGAAAAAAAAAGGAGGAACAAGAAGGAAGAATCGGAGAATATGAAAAATGCAAATACACACACTGACAGAGGCGCAGCGCTTGCGCAGCAAACAAGGCCCATCCGCTGTCGTGTTCCTGAAACTCTTCACTTTTTCATTTAATTGTTCTGTCTGTAGGTGTGACTGTTCACTGTCAACGTCGGCTTGTCGACTCATAATTTTGATTGCCATATTTCATCATCCAAGTATCCAGACTAATTAATTGGGTAGGCATCCAAACAGTGTTAGCCCGGGGCCGCTAAAGATAGCGGTCCGCCTCTGCACACTAACGCTGTGAATTTGAACATTTGAACTGAAAGTGATCAGAAGAAGGAGAAGAATGCTGAGGATGAGCATGAGAAGGATGAAAAACAAAGTAAAGAAAAAGTGAGGATAGAATGAAGAGCGTCGTTTTTGATGGGTTTTATGTTTCCAACTTGTGCACAATATGTACACCACAAGTATGTATTGTAAGTGGACGACTTGTGCTTGCCAGAGTTACGTTAGAGTAGACCAAAGAGTATAGGACATAGACGTATGGAAGAGCACTTTACTTCTTTTTGAGCTTTTTTTTTCTTATCCAACGCTCGTCTTTCAGTCAAACATATACTGGTCTGGTATGGCTTGATATAGTTTAAAGGTTTAAACATTTTATCCTTCATTGGATTTCACAAGAGTAAATATCGAATACTTGGAACAATTTCCACCCTTGAAAAGTAAATTGAAAGAATTAAACTCACTGGTCTGGTGGTATGTGCTTATACCTGAAGAATTCAAGGAAAATTAACATTTTCAAACATGTGTTATAACATTCATGGAGGGAATGTTATGCCACTGGTTCGCCATATGTAGACTACCCAAAGTACACGCGACACTGCGTGGAGTTCATTTCAAATTTCGTGTTTTTTTAGGTGCAACACAAAATGCGAAAAATAACATGTTCACTGTGTACTTTCCCTATCAATCAAAATGTTTTTTTTTTGCTTGTGCTAAGTACGACAAAATATTCACGCACAAAGGCAAAAGATGACTATGACAATGTTTGGAATAACCATAGAGTTATAACATTCATGGAGGGAATGTTATGCAACTGGTTCGCCATATGTAGACTACCCAAAGTACACGCGACACTGCGTGGAGTTCATTTCAAATTTCGTGTTTTTTAGGTGCAACACAAAATGCGATTTGGTGTAATCCCCTTCCGTCCACGTGTCAATAAAACGACTTTATGTTCTCTCTATAGACTTCTATCTCTATGGGCATAACCATAATATACAAAAACTAAGCATAAAGAATTCTAAACAAGTAAAAGCTGAACTAAAGAGCATCCGACAAAAATGTGCTCAGCATCTGTTCATGAGTTGACCGAATAAAAACTTCTCAAGCGCAAATCTAAAATCTTTTACATCTTAACAGTTACACCAACCCCAAAGTATTCAAAACTTTAAACTATTTACTATACTATACAAAGAGTATCATGAAAACAGAAAAATAAATTCAAGTTTAAGTACATAAATTTTCAAAATACGAGTTGGAAAACATTTACTGGAATTCGCAAATTGATATTTTAATTTCCTGTTGGCAATATTATAATTTTGCAATATTATTTTTGGTATAGTCAATATTGAAATGGAAATGATATATTTTAAATTTAATTAAATTTTTATTAAAGTTTGTAATAATAATAATAATAATAATAATAATAATAATAATTTTAAAGTTAACTTTAATATTCATTTCATAACTCTTGTTGATAGATGACTACTAAAAATTGAAGAAAAAAAACTGGGTTGTGATAATATTAGCTTTTTGATAACAACTTTTTTTATTTATTCCCAAATTTTGCTACTCTACTTGATAATGGGGTCTGTGCATGTTCTATTTTTAATTATTTTTTTATGAAACTACTAATTATTCATCGTTACATTTTTTAATTTTTTTTTGAAACATGGTTTCCGAGGAGAAAACATTTTTTAAAGTGTGAAATTTGACGTCTTGGTGAATTTTTTGGTGAAATTAAGATTGCATTGGAATTTCCCCTAGATCCCCTAGATGTGTTGGTAGACCTTTTGAAATGGCATCGCTTTTACGCATCTTTTACGCGATATTGTTGACGTTATGACGCTCTAGCCTGACCGAAGACAGTCTTTTAGGCCTGACGTTTAGTTCATTCGGCCCGTTTCGGCCTGGACAACAAAGCGATAAATCATCTTTATTTCCCTCGGCATAGTACACTTTAAATCTAGGGTGGATTTTGAAAATCCATTTTTAACAAGTAAATTTTTTTAAAAATTATTGTTAGTACCATGTCGTATAATTAGTTCTATATTAACAATTTTTGGTACTTTTTTTCAATTTTAAAATTCATGCACAGACTCCATTTTTAAACTTGGTCTATTCTAATATTCTAAATAAATCCAAAGTAAAATTTTGATAAACAAGTCTGAGAAGCAATCCAACCGCAAGTAATATTTCCAATCCAAACACCGTTTGGAATTTCTACAAATCAATGAATAATAAAGCGTAATGGAAAAGTTGAAGGAATGAACAAATAATATTTTGTTATTGACGATGATGATAAAATCATCCATCATATACATGTCCACATGTCCATGTCCCCTTTTACTGGTTGCTTTGCGATTACTAGTGCAGTCACCCCAAAAAGTATACAAATAGAACAAATGAAAATCCAATTATTTCCGTTTTGCATTTGCAAACTAATGAAAGAATATCAAACCTCCAAGTTTTAAAATATTTATTTAAATTAATTAATTGCGATTTGTTTTTGTTCATTCAAGCACGGGCCGTCTTACCCCACAATTCTACGGGCCTCATACAGGCTATAACCACACTATACTAAATATAAAAATAGCATGTTTGGGAAGGGCCGGGGGGGGGGGGGGGCCCACTATAATCTATTAAGACGGCTCTGTTCAGGCACTGCCTGAATGAACAGTTTAGTTTTGTCTTTAATGTTATTTAATTACTCAGTATTTAGTTGTATTTAATTTAAGATTATTTATCTAATCGCGTTTCCAACCACGCGTTTGCATTTTTAATAAAGCGTACTAACAAAAGCGGATGCACACTACACACTAAATAATTAAAGTATTTAATTCTCTTCAATACTAACTAACTGCTAACGTGGCAAGTATGCAGTCAGCAAGCAGTCAATCTGTTATCGCTTCTTTCATTCATTCGCACTCAAAGTTTTTTTATTTAAAGTTTTTTTTATTAGTTTCTCTCTTTTTTTCAGGATGGTTGAGCAATTAGTAGCCAGTGAATAACGCCCAAACCGTTTAAGATACAAAAGAAAAGTGTTAAGTAAACATTTGTGCGTTTCTTGTATTCTATAAAATGGGGTTAGCAGTTGCTTTCTAACTAATTTCATGTTCGAGTCGAGTTCAGGTATGTTATTGGAAAAAAAAACATATTCCATATTCCGATTCGTATTATTGAATTGGTAGGATTGGATTTTCGCACAGGGTTTAAGTTTAAAGGTCGCAATGAATTGGTTTGGGGCTTGGGGACATTGACGACGGTGTGTGCTTCTTTCATTCTTGCTTCGGGAAGCAGTTTGAGGGTCGGTCGCACGTGTACGTAAAAACCCCGAAATGTCCCTTCTTCATTCCGTGCCCTTTAGTTCTCTTGTTTTGTGCTGGCTTGCTGTTCCTGTTCCTGTTATGTTTTGCCTTATAAGACTTATAAGAAGGAAGCGAAATGCAAAATACGCGCCCCTATAAGAAGCACGTACTGCTTTGTTGGAAGCTTCAGCTTGAAAGAACTAACCCGTAACCGAAAGAAAAAAATAAGCAGAGGAGGGTAAAGAGGTCGGTCATTGAAGTTGAAGGTCTGTACCTCTTGAATGAAGGGCCAAAAAGCATATGCATATGCAAATATCTACTATGCATACGCAGAGAGAGGCATTTATACGATGGGATATGGAAATCGAAATAGTTTTTAGTTTTTAACTTTTCCACCATTAGCATTTTATGTTCTGATATTAGCCGTGTAACGTGTTCTTTTTCAGTCTCAATTGAGCGGTAGTCAAGGAGTGCGTTCAGAATGTTTTCTACACCTATTTAATTATATGGTTATTATTAGCATTTTTTTTTGAGTGATTAATGGTACCTATAACTCACTACCGTGAGTTATGGATTTTTATAAATCACTACCGTGAGTTATTGATTTTCAGAAATCACTGCAATTAAATAACATT
>JARJEB010018982.1:0-38268 GCA_030264535.1 Liometoxenus newtonarum | reverse complement strand
CATGCCGTTACAGTCAGTTGTCAATTTTGTTCCTTGTCATAATTTGAATTGATTGTTCACAAATTCTTCATCAATCATGTGTACACAACCGAAGAAAAGATAGAAATAATAAAAATATTCGCAGGAAATAATAGTCTGCGGACTGTTCGCGATTTATTTTCCATAAAATATTCTGTAAGGGCAATACCTTCCGTCAGTGCAATACATTGTCATCCCCACTCTATGCCCGTCTGTCAGTTACAAGTCCACACTGCCATGTGATTGACTCGTTTATTTTACCATCGTACATAGGAACATAGCACATGCTATGTTCGACGATAAAATAATCACACGGTATGTGAAGACTGAAAATTATAAACTAAAGTTTGAAATGTACATTTGCACTTGTAGAATTTTCTTGTTCAAATTTCGCCAGCGACGAGCACGGGAGACGCACTCACATTTAGTTGTCATTTCCACTTATTTCTGCTGCAAAAGCAGAAGGCACAGAAAGTTATTATGTCAATTTAGGTGGCTTGTCGTGTGGAATTTTAATGAAAAATAATATAATTTTACACAATTCTCGACGTCGTACAACAATTATCACTGACATTACGTATTAATACAGATTTTATTCAAATTATGGCGCTTCTCTAATTTTGTTACTTACCAAAAAATGAGGCTAAAGAATAAAATAAAATAAGCATTCTTGAATTTAAGTAAATTCAGTTTTATGTCAATGCATAATCTCTCACTGACAGTTGGTTGAAATATAAATGAAAGTGTGAAAATTTTACGTGGCTCTAGAACTTTGTATTAAGAAATATAAGAAGGAAAATTAGGATGACAATTATGTACTTATTTAAGTTATCGCTGGGTTTCCTTTAATTTGTTCAGAAGTATAAAGCTCGTTAAAGTTATATGTGCTCGAGCTTTCGGTTTTATAGGGGTTTCTTGTATCAGCGCTTCTGTTGTTGCAACTTTGCTCAAAGTAACTTTTTTGATTTGTTTTAATGAATTCAAACACGGAAATAAATTAATGATAAAAATTGCAAAATTAGAATTATAGGTAGGTATTATTTAATTAATGGAAACTAACTTTTTATTTTATTACCAAATTAAAACATAGGGACGCTACCTTTCGTACAAAGTTTCCTACGAAATATTTTTCTTGAAACTGTAAAATTTAGTGCTGCCTATGCGGATTAATTATTCATTATTTATTTGTTTAATAATTCATGCTCATAATGTTTATTCCCTTGAAAATTTTACATCCAACAAATTCAATAACAAGTTTTCTCTTCTTGCAAGTACAGGGTTACTAATAATTTTATTATAAAAATATTAATTAATAAGACAAGTTTTACCTGCATTTAAATTGTTGTTAATATTTTAATGGACAACTTTCAAAATAATGTTCCATTTGCGTTTTGTTGTAACTCTGGATAAAGTTTACGTTTCTCTATCTTTATGTGGAGAATATGTTGCAATTCGTAATAACTATATACAAGAAAAAGTATGAAACTCGTAAAATTTATCCGGAAAGTACTCAAACGCAAAAGTCTGGATGGTTCATAAAAAAAATTAAACGGAGGCGTTAAAAAATTAAACTTTTGTAATTTCGACGCTCCTGAATACGGGCGAGGTCTAATTAAGAAATGCAAATATTTTTTTCTGGTGTGTTGTAATTGTAAACTTAATAAAACATTGTTACGTCAATTCGAACGCAAATTGCAAATATTTCGTTATTTGTTGTGAACATCTAGCTTTTTCAATTTGTGTGTAAAAATACGAAAACTTTAACAAAATGCATGGCAGGAAAATAAGTGAAGAATTGTTTGCAGAAAAAACAAAAAAGAAAGAAAGCTGATAAATTATGATGCATATTACGAGCATCTGCGTTGCGGTAATAACCAAATTCATCTTTCGGTACTCTGTTTTGTTTATTTATTTCGAAAAATTAAATGCACGATGCTCGGCACAGAGGAATACCTACCAACGAATTCTTTAAACTCGGGAAAGCTAAGAACTTAAACGAGATTTTTTGTTTCTCTCATTATCGCACGGAGATTTACGATTTAGCGTTCTGATCTAAGAATTACTTGAAATGAAATTTAACAAATTTCAATTAGCCTCATTTTCCCTTTCGCATGTATCGTAAGGATTTTTTTCCTGCTTCGCCGTGCGGGGGCTCTTAATAAGGATCATTAACAAGCTTCAGTTAATTCTGGTTAGTCTACCTTTTTTTTTAACTTTTCCGCTTGTAACAAACTAGCAAACTGTTTATTACATGTGCATAGGTGGAAATAAGGAAAATAGGGCTGGCATCAGGCACCAGGCATGGATCTGATAACGCGCAAAGCACTTGGCGAAATAATAGCGCAGTGCAACCCTCATATATGTACACTTCGTTTGCACAACATGTTATTTTAACTCATTCGCAATGGCCCCAATAGCTTAATTTGTTCAAGGTACATTGGCTGCGTTAAGGCGAGTCAAGACAAGGTACTATTGAGTCATTTTCAAATTACATTAAATAACTTAAGTGCTTTACGTCACGTCACTCAATTATCGTGTTTTTTTTTACTCACCGAGAATAACTTTCTTCAAATTTTCGTGCGAAAGTGTAAAATGGTTTGATGAATTTTATGTCCATGTATCAAACCATAGAGGTTGAAGTCTTTAGAGAGAACATAAAGTCTATTTAAGGGCAGCTAGGGGACGGAAGGGGGCCATATTATATGTTGCACCTAAAACGGCCGAAGGTAAGAGAAGGCAAATCTTGACAACTCAAAGAAGGGATTCCCCTGGTGCTGATGACAAAGTAAGGCAAAAATAGAAAAGTTTCAAGTTTCGCCGCTTGATATTCAGCGCCAGGCAAAAATAAAGAGTCCATCTCTTTCCGTCCTGCGCGGCTGAACATAACCTAGCTGCCAATGCTCTGTCTATTCTTTACTATATCACTAGTCGCTAGTCTGCGCGTGTACTTTGGGTAGTCTACATTTTGGGCTTTTAGTTTCTTATGATGTAACACAATATGGCGGACCAGTGGCATTACATTTGTATGAATACCTTTCCTCTAGGAATATTATAACTCTATGTATCAAACAAATTTTTTATTGAAATGTTGAAACTGTAAAAATTCTTTGTGTATCACAAACACGAGTTTTTCCTTTCATAACTTAGGTGCATACTGAATGCCTGTGTCTGAATTTCATTAGTAGGTCCGTCGAAATCCTTAATATCCGCCACAATGCTCCGTTATAATGGACTAACCCTTGTCATAGTTAAAATATGAAGGAACACACGTGTATTATGCAACAGCACTATTTGCTTTCCGAAACGTTTATATACCATTCCTAATACACTAGATCTTGATGGACTAACAAGCAGTTACGTTAGGAACAAACAGCATTCAGTTTTCCATTTTCCATTTCAGTTTTATACGCACTTCCTGCCTATCTCTTTATGCAGAGAAGTAGAGAAACAGCTAGTACTTTATGAAAATGAAAATTTAAATGAACTCTCTTGAGAATGAGGCTCTTGTTCTGCGAATCTGTCTGACAAGACAAGTGGTCAAATTTTGGATTATTATACTTAGTTGCTCTGTTGAAGAAGTTGAGTTCCATAAGCATGATTGAACTACATAGAATATGTTTATTTATAATTATAAATTCACTAACTATATCTCTTAGTTGTAGGTACCTACATAGTTAATAATGCTTATGAAAGGGAATTATAAAGCAAACGATATTGAAGATAATTAAGCAATTAAGGATAAAACTAAAAACTAACTTTATTAACTTTTACTTATATACCTATGTACCTAACAGTTTTTCGTGATTAATAATTGGTCCTTGCTTATAAAATTTGTTCTAAGATCGTAAAGTTACTTTGCAAGGATGTGTTTTCTAATATACAAGTTTAAAATTTTCTTTCGGCCGCTCGTTGAATTCTGGATTTTGTATTAAAATTGCTTGAATATAAGCAAAAAGAAAAGAAAATCTAGCGGCGGGCAAGGAAAAACAAAATTGTCTTGTGGCATAAATGTACCAAAAAATAAATATGAAAATTTGCTTCCCCAATTTCCTACATAGCCTTCGTGCTTCTTCCTCCTGATGCTTGATACTGTGCTTTTCTGGGGTAAACACTGAGCCACACAGCACAACGGACGTTAAAATGTTATACGGTGATGATACTCAATTGTCATTTAATGCCCAACTTACTTAAAATGCATGTTGGTGTTATTGTTATTTCAAATTGCTGCCTTGTATTTTGGTACAGTTGACTCGGAAGTAACGGGAACTGACTTCCGACACGACGGAAAGGAAATATTTACAAAAACAAATTAAAATAAAAAATTGAATTAGACGACCTTTTTGTCAGGCAGTTCACAATGAAATTACCTACAATCGAATGAAACGAGAAAATAATTCGTCTAACCGGAAATTAAATTTTTTTTCGGTCAATCTTGTCCGAATTATCAAGTCACCAAATAGATAATGAGGAATTTATTGCGTATTGAATTTTGTCCACAATTAAGCATCTCTAATTTGGAAACTCTCACTCTCTCGGTGATTGTAATCCAAAAAATCTTTTTCCGGCAATTCGCACTCACAGAGGTGTGAAGTTCTGTAAAAAAATATGTTTTATATATGCGTCCATAGACACATTTTTTTTCAGAACTTGACGATTCTGAAAAATGTTTTATGTATTATATTACCCACTCAATAACGGATAATTGATTCCAGCCTATATCTAATTCCTTTAGAATACCAGTCGTGCCTCTATGTCCCCTCTATTTCCTTCACATGGTTGTTGCACGAGACAACCCCTAATAGCCGATAATTAATTATTTTCAATTCGAGTTAAATTGCTCAACCACCGGAATTGTACTGCCGCGACAAAGCTTACGTATAAAGAGATTAGAAGCTAGTGGAGTAGTAAGTACTTAGAAACAGACTAAACAGCCACTTAATTGCTTTGCTTTATACTTTGCGTTACTATCTGTGTGTTTGTTATGTTATTCTATGCTTTCTATGCCTTTGCAAATTATGCATGTCTCATACACATTTCGTCGTAATGTAAACACAACATTTGTGAATGCGCCGGTAACTCGCAGTTTACAAAGCGAGAGTTTTTATCGTCAATACTCTCTACCTCCCAGAATTTATTACCACACAACATTGTCCATTGTAAAGATGGTCAAAGATGCTATTTGGACCATTCGAGAGACACAGGGTATATAAATAACTAAATTAAAAAAAATATGGTGACAGAAATAAATTAATAGTTGCAGTATTTGTTCAAAAATTGAATTTTTATTATATAATTCTATCAAAGCGTAAATATGTTACAATTGGCTTCGCGAATTGAAATCATAAATAAACAATTTGCGTTTCATCGCAAATTGACGTTGGCGTTGTGATCGTTGATATTTATTTAATAATATACTTCAAAAGCGTATGATTATAAATATGCAAATTGAATGTACATAAATGACGAACTAACTTCCCAGTGCTTCCATATTCGTGTAGCTATAGCTTTTTAAATGAAAATCAATTTGCATTTTGTTGGGGGGTGATATATTGAAATTCGAATAGGTCACTCTCGACACACTCTTTATGATGTCGTCTTCGAGTATTGAACAAGAAAATGACACATAATAAAAGCGCTATGCTTAAATTTCATGTCGAAACAATTTACAAAGCGGAACGTTGTGAATTGTGAGAGTTATGATCACCAATACTCTCTAAATGCTTCAATAAATTATCTACATTTGTGCGCAAATGTGACTTGGAATTCGTGCCATCGTGGAATGCAATTTTTTGAGGGGCTCTGACAAAACTGTATAAGAGAAGAGAAAAAAATCGGTGTGTTAAATCCACCCCGCACAACTTTCCGACCATATATACACGTCGATTTCGTAAAACTGGTCGACCGTAAAAGTAATTTTGATCGGAAAGTGGAAATGACATTGATTGCGATTTGATATCACTAAATTCCTCTACAATTTCCACTTTCCGATCAAAATTACTTTAACGGTCGACGAGTTTTAAGATAAATCAAAGTGTATATGGTCGATTAGTTATGCGGTGCGAATTTAACGCACCAATTTTTATTTTTCGATTTACTGAAGGTATATTGTAAGGAAAGGTAGTTGATCAGGCAAAATATCGAACTCTCTTCCCGGAATCCGAAAAAATGGTTTCGGAGTGATGCGCGCGCACGCGCGCGCGTGTGTGTGTGCGTGCGTGCGTGCGTGTGTGCGTGTTTGTGTGTGTGTGTGTGTGTATGTGTATGGGTGTGCATAAAATTGCGGCCAAACCAAACAACATGTCGGGATGAAATTTGGTATCTGGGCACTGCCATCAGTTTGACTCGTTAATTTTAGCTGTGAGCCTAGAACATACTGTGTTGGACGGTAAAATAAACGCACGGTATATGAAACACGCATTTGGTGACTAAATGGTGTCGACAAAATTCCAACATTTGACGTTATTAGCCACTCTATTGCATATTTAATTCTCTGGAATACCTACCTATACCAATTCTGTATCAGTTAACTTCATATCGATCTGCTATTTTTTTCTTCCCTTCATTGGTTCATGGCTATCGTTGAATTCGAAAAAAAGAACAGAATGAAAAACCAATTATACCTATAGACGCAGATACAACCATAACTCAAAACAAATCCATTTTGTGTGTACCCCCGGGTTCATTTGTTTGGTGCGGGCTGGTGGTCTTTATTTGCGAATAATTACGCTTTCTCAACGATTCATTGATAAATTGTTGACTTTGAGGATTTAATTTACACTAATCGAACGACGGGGAATCGAGAAGTTTGTTTACGAAGCGTAGGAATTTTGTCCACTTACTCGCAATCAATTGAAAGGGAATTACTTAATTTGTTGATGACTTTTCAACGAAACTAATGAATTGGTCATTATTGTTCATGTGCACTCGCACAACTATAAGAACTAATCAGGAAATAGTAGTACTCCAAATTGACTGCAAAATATATTCGGTAAAATGGTAATTCGAATAAAATAGGAAAAACGACGGGAACTCGTTATTTTATTTAGTACCTACAATCAAGTCTGCAAATACGCAAAGTTAGCTTTAATTTTAAATATTTACAATCGCATCAACTGACGCGTATAATAAATATATATGTGAGTTCTGCAAATGCACGAAACTAGTAGTGGTAAGCAAATAAATTTTGATGCGCGCCGATGCGGTGAAAAGTTTGTTTGCATCAGTTTTGTTTGTAATTTCATTTTTATTGCATAGAGATTTTATGATTTCGATGTCGGGCGACTCTAGAGAGTCATTCGTACACATCTAGCTATCTATTATGCAAAAAAATCTACTTATATATATGAAATATTTTATTGCTTTGTTGATAACAAAAACTAGAATAAACTAAATAAACATTGTGAAAGCGCAGAAACGATAAGTAAAATTTACAAAGCCAAAGTGAGTGTTGACTATTGATACTTACAGTTCCTTCAATCACGGTTTTTATTAAAAGAAAACAATTTCGTTTTTTTTAAGTTGTATTGTATCCATACACGACATTTTCAAGAAAAGCCTTCTTAATTTCTTCTAATAGTCGTTTTTTTTCTGTCGTCGTCATCGCCTTGAGTTCCGCGTTGTCTAGTTACTTATATAGATATTAATTTCCAACATTACGCTCGAAGGGCAAAAGCTAATGTAAAGTGAGTTGTTCATATTTGCCTATTCGTTAAAAATAACGCATTACTTACAGATAATACTCATGTAAAGATATAAATAAATGTAAATAATGTTTTCGGTTATAATACAAAAATGTCATCATCATTCTTTTTTGTTGTCGCCGGGCCACACCAAATATACAGAGTGACTTAAAATAATAGACATATCCTTAGCTCTCCGTTTCCAGGTGAGTAACTCATAAATGAACTATTTTTGTTACCAGGACAGCCTACTAGAAGTCAATCATTTTAAATCACTTGGTATGTAAAGCCAAAACGCTTAATTTAACATTTTTTAACTGCTCGTAAAAAATAAACTTGAATGCTCGACAAATATGCATTCAAAGTACATTTTTGTGTGCTTTGATTGCAAGTTTTTTCTGCTGGCGTTGCCCCATTTGCAAAAGGCGTTTACTGACAATGTAGTAGGTACTCAAATAGAAATTAAACGGTTGGGTAATTTATACTTTATACGCACTTTCCGCTTTTCTTCGTTTGTAATAAAAGATTTTTCGATTGTTTCAGGTGAGTTCCATTTTGATTGTTGTTCTTCAAATCCACATTGTTTATTTACTCGTTGGGCAATTGTTGGAAGTCGTGGCTGGAGGAAATTTAATAAGTAAGTATTAAACTTAAATCACAACGCAGTAAATTTACAGGATTTAAACAATGAAATTAAATTATCATCGACGAGACGAAATAAAACGAGGGAGACGGAGAGGGATTTATGCCTACTTAGTCTATAAACTTTAGTAGGAAAGTAGCAAATTGCAAATTTATTGCTCATTCGACAGTAATTCGAACGAGTATTAACAAATTTCGTCTGGCATCTGGAATAATAATAAAAATTTACGTCGATACCGGTTAATTTAGTTGATTTAGTTGATTTAGTTGGGGCTTTTCATTCGAATTCTTTTCCATTCGTTGCGTTGCCTTAAAAGGAACGGTGATAAATCGAAATGGATATAAACACCAGCGTTATAAATTTATATGGCTACGAAAGTGGCTCGTTATTCTAAGTGACACACGATTCGGATGTGCCCAGATTGAAGTGGTGCTATCCTAATATCGCGCTATAGTGAAAGCGAAAAAAAAAAAGAAAAAAAAACGAAAAGTATAGAACGTGTCATCGCTTTGAAATTTTCATGCAACTTTTCGTCTGGTACGATGGTCGTAGTTTCTTTTTTTCTTCTTTCAAACCATCAACTGTGATGCAAAACTTCATAAATAAATATAAAAGCAGCGCGTATGTTAGCAGCGTAGTCGTAGCGCATTGAGTGTATCAAAGATAACGAGTGAATCGAGTATTGAAGTGGATTAGTTGGTGAAGGGCTTGGAGGGTGTGGAAGTGGTGATGGATACAAAGGACTCTTCCTGTATGCAGCACTGTGCCATCATCCTGTGCATACGGTTCGCACTCACATACAGTTAACATAACTATGCACAATGCAAACGCGAACACGAAACGCGACGAACGAGCATTCTGAGAATATTTGCCTTTTATTTATTTCTTTTGTGCATTATTTCGTATATTTACTAGATATCGCCGGGATGAATTGACGCTTCAACTGAGGATAGAACTTCCTTAGACATATAGGTATTCAGACACAAACGCACACGCACATGCAGTCGTTGATGCTTCTTAATGAACACATTCTGAACATACGCATTTATTACTTATACATACTACGAAAAGTCAAAGTTTTTCCACAGATGCTATTCTTTTATGTTTTATTTTTAACGTCTGTCTTCGTAATAAAGATTTGTCGACGGTATACTTCCAATTAGGGCAAGCGTTAAGCAAAACGGGTGATATGTGATGAAGAGACGTCATGAGAAAAAGTTTTGCTGTACTGTTCGTTAAATAATAAGTAAACGAAAGGTTGACGGCGGAGGATTCAAGGATTTGTTCCCACGTCCGCAAAGGAGTCGCCTCTGAGTTTATTAATGTATGTATTATAAATAATAATGTGTTATTTACATGTAAAATTGATAAATTAAGGGAGTCCTTGTCGTAGGAGTTCACGATCGACGAGTTCTATGAAATCGTAATAGTGTCGGAAAGTTGTGCGATCGGTGCGAATGCGTACTGTTTTTTTTGCAATTCAGCACTTGCAGAGAACCAACACACTAATAACTTAACAAATAATATTTATCCAGTCATTCAGTTCGCCGGAGGAAAAATGATTTGTTTTGGGTGAGTCGATTCGCCTGTTATTTTTACTTTTTTACTTTTATCTTGTTTGATTTCAATCATTCGTCCAATATTCAAACGTATACGGAAATGATTAGTGAGCAGAAGTTACCATCTTTTATGCCCAATATCTACATGTCTCTTTCAAAAATATAAACACGATACTACGAAAAAACTTTCCGGATTCATTCATTCATCACAGAGCTCATCATTATTGCTCGTGATCACGACAAAGTCGATACTTTTGATTAACTTTGCGTTTATTCACCCGCCTTCTTTCGAAGGGTCGTTTTTTAGAACTTTAATTAAAACTTTGACGAAGAATGGGAGAATATTTCATGTTACGCGAAAAATTCATGAGATTCATAAATTAATTTTGCGCGTAATCGATTTGATCTTTCAAAATTCATGATTTAAAAATTTATCTTCTCATATAAGTTTTATTAGGTATTATTATTATTAAAGACATTAACAAGTTGTGAAATAAAAATTGAAATGACGTTGAACTTCAACCATCAAACTTGAATTGCATATTCGTTTAATGCTCTTTTCTTTAACTTTATAGAAACAATTCGTTTATGATTTATGGCTAAAACTTTTCGTCGCTCGGAGTCGAGGCCGAGTTCTGTTGATGTCACATGCTGTACAACTTACAGCAGTAGCAAGCAGTAAATAGATATTTTAATGTGTATTATTCTAAGTTTTAACAACTAACAAGAATCATAATGTCAAGCAAATTCAACAAGCTATTAACAAGTAAACATCAAAACTGAACCAAACTAAATGGAGGATTGCATTTCGTTTTATTTTGATTGTTTCGGTCTCAACTCGTCGGAGTTTAACGTATAGATATTCAAATTTTGTTCCAACATATAAGAAATATTTGTATATAGAAAAGAATTTTTATGACTTTTCGCAATAAGCGGAACCCCCACTTTAATATACACTCAAAATTCAATATTTTCTTTTTAAATTTAAAAGCTGTATAATATAGAATGTGTTTCGTAAGGGCTAAATATCTTATGAGACAATAAAAAAGCGAGTTATAAAAATGCAGGCGATAATTCAATGTTTTCTTCAAAAATTCCAAATTCCAAACGTCGACGTACTAGGCAGAGGTAAATAACGTTATCAGGTGTTTGCTGTAAATATGAGTACATATTTTATGCTCTTCTCCTTGATGTGAAACGTGTGAAGGGATATTGATTTATTTGCACAGGACAAACACCCACACACTGACAAGCAGAAAGGCTCTGATGCTCCGTGAACAAAGTTTTATCTTCTAGATTTATCCATTTATCCCTCACCTCGAGCCCAAATTAATTCTACGCGATTTTCCATCGAACAATCTACGCTTCACGCGTAAGTGCGAAGTTTTATTTTGAAATTTGTTTACTTTAGATGGTTTTGCTCCTTTGAGAACGCGGAGAGACTCATTTTAATAGTTAACTTAATTCAAAAATACGAAGGTGTGTGGAAATTCTAGTTTACCTAACAAATTGGAAAGTCTTCAATTTCTCACATCGCGCGAGTGTTAAAGTGAATGTTTTCCAGTCGTGTTAGGTACACTGGTTTTTCATGGATCACATTTTTCCATCGGAACATTAACAAAATGTTTATAAAACGAGTTTGGCAAAAACTGCCAAGACACTTGTCATGGCATATTCGATAAGAAACTGTGTTGGAAAGTTTCAAACTTGTTTTGTTCACATAGTTAAGAATTTTCCGCGTTACTTTTTACTTGTGCTTGATAGTGGCTAGAACTTGGATCGGCTGTGAACAATTGTGAACTTTCTAGCTATGAAGTGGCCGTAGGAAAAATGTATTTCGAAGTCATTCGAGAGTAGCCGAGTTGTTTCAGGCGTCGAAACCAATGCACAACACAAGCTCAGTTATCATTTTGTAATTAAAAAAAGCGTCCGACATTTTGGAGTCGGTTCGGTGGTATGTTGGAACAAGCCTAATATGTACTTACAATGTACACGTCCAGGATCCAGTGAGCTGTGCTACTCCGCATCGTACGCTGCTATAAAAATACATATCTAGAGACGTAACGACTATACGCGAGGGTAATAAAAGAACGGACAGGGTAATGTCAAACTTCGCATCCGACTGACCAATATCAAATCCGCTTACCGTCCTCCTGGGACCATCGCACGGCATTTAGATAACATCAACTCCAGTCTATCATAGGAAGCAGCACCACAAGCACCAGGGGTAGCAATGGAATCCTGTGATGAAGCGGAGGGAGGCGTTTGACTGTTGAACTTGTACATGCTCTCTCGCTAAACTCCTAAAGTCGAATGTAGACCCCGAACCCAAAGGAATGTCGCAAGGACGTAATAAACTTTCGATTTTAAATTGCAAAAAGCGAAGTCGAACCATCAAAACTTGCTTCAAACAAATTATTATGGGCCGGAAATAAAATGACGACATTAATTCGCCTACTCGCCCCATATAAATAAGAAAATATTGAGGCTTTTTCGATTTCGTCATGCTCAACTTCATCGCAACCCAATTAACAACTGTTATTTGTTACTATCGCAGGAATATAAAATCTGATAGGTAAATTAGTTAATAATGTAATTTGGTTTTGCTATTGAGAAGATTGAAGCACATTTTGCAGGAATTTCGTTCATGTCCGAATTATTTCTGCATTAGGTCTTCACATTGGTTGGTTCCTGTTTCTGATTACATTATATATACGTTGTTATGTGTTCCTGTTGCAATAATGCGTTATAGGTAAACGGGTTAAATTTAAATGCATTTAACTAAGAACGTTGATTATTTATGTATCGTATCAACATGAAGTTGCCGGCGTATGTTAACACATATCCAATATCTTCCTTGAGTAAGGTTGTGGGAGTTTTGCAAAGATGATTGTAGCCAAGTAATTGCGCACGTAACAATATAGTGTATAGAGAAAACGGAACAGAGCGGTGTCGGCTTCGTTGAATATCAAAAGTAGATAATGTTGAGTGTCGTGTTACATAACAATCTAATATTCCGTGTGCGGAAGCGAGTATAATTTTCGTTTGCGCAACATGAACCACTCACGTGAATGGTCGGGTGTTATATGTACGGTACTTACACATTTATGTATGGAGTCAAGGGGGTATAATGGTGAACAGCCACGAGAACTTTATTGCTAGTTGGTCATACTAGTAGTTTCAGTTGAAATTGTCGACGGATTAAAGTCTGACATTTGCGCCAGTCGAAATTACAAATTGCCAGCTACAGGAGCCACGAACTAGATTTCATGATTGCGCATATCAAAAATTTCGAGTGCTTGTTTACTAGTATTGTTTTATTACTAGGCACAGGTTTCCAAAAGGTCCTTTCTTTTCTCGCGGGGAAAACCAAACTTGGTATAGACTATATCGGACTGCGTTATTATGTAATTCTGGTAATGGGTTGAATTACTATATTCCTACCGTGCCGGAGCAAACAAAGTCACCGCTTATTCAAATATCAAATATGGAAATTTCTATCGCAATAATGAGTTATTTATGTGTATGCGTTTTTTATTTACCTACATGGAATATTCCCAAAGTGTATAGGTCAGCGGTTCCCAACCGGGGGGTCGCGACCCACGAGGGGTCGCTTAGTAATTTCTGGGGGTCGCCAGTACTCAGCCCCAAATAACTAAACATGTGGCTCAAAACAAGTTCAAGCATCGCATTAGTTTAGTTAGTAAATTTTTATGTTATTTATTTAGTTTTCTTTATTTTAATAAACAAATTTAAATTTGAAGGGGGTCACAGGTTCTATACTTCTTTTACAAAAGGTGTCGCAACTCTAAAAAGGTTGGGATCCACTGGTATAGATAGATATTAGATATAGCAAATGAGGAAAAATATTTTTCACCATAGAGTTCTAATATTCCTAGAAGTGATGCCACTGGTCCGCCATATTTGTTCGCACCATAGGAAACTAAAACCCTAAAATGTAGACTACCCAACAAAGTACACGCACAGATTAGTAACGCGAGAGTGGAATCTAATTCAAAAAGCGTGCCTTGTAGGTCCCCCCAAGTATGGCGATTTGGTGTTCTGTCCTTCCGTCCCCTGGGTGCATGTTCATTCTACAGACTCTATGGTTTTCATAGATTCCCTCAAAATGCATCGTATCCACTTTTCAATTTTCCCCTTAAAGTTTGCAGTTTCTGTTTATTTTATTCTATAAATTTCATGGTAAATTTCGCTTGAAATATTCGCAAAATTTAAGCATAATATTTTTTGTGAATGATGGGTAGAATTTATATTAATACCATTAAAAAAAACATTTTCTTTGATTAGTTTAAATTTTTTTCGTGCCATTTTCAAGACTTTGGTTCATTTTGCAGTAGTCCTGAAACTCCCACACGAAAAACGTTTGGGGTTTTACTTTAGTAACACTTAGCTGAGCCGAGTTTACGTGATCGTAATACGAAACACATAAAAATTCAACATTTTCTTTCCAAGTCATGATGTTCTGATCATGATTTCATGATGATTCACAATGTCCCAACCTTTCGGTACGGTAGATCTTTTACATACTCGCCTCGTCGCAGAAACTACAAAGGGGCGAGCAATTGTTGTTTTTTTTGTTTGTTTGTTTATTGTCACTCTGAGGACACAGCGACGGAGAGAAGGAGCAGGAGGACACTCGACAAAACACACGCGAATAATATAATCTTTGATTTAATGTTTACAAGCACGGAGCACGTACCATTCGTACAAGTACAACATAGGGATTTGGTTGCGTTGTTGTCTCTCTTTTTTCCTTTTTTTTATTTGCATTTTTCGGTCGTGCTTCGGCTTTTGCACTTAAATTGAATTGCCCTAGACCAGCGCGATTTATTCACATCAATTTTAAATAAAATTAAATTGTCCTCTCATCTCATTCTCATGCACTTTTATGTATTAAATTTTGTTTGCCTTTATGCGGAGATCGGCGAAACGTAACGTAACTACAAATTTTGGTAGATTTGGCCTGGAGGATATTCCTCCACTGTAGGTAAGCCACTGATTGGAGCGGTTCACAGAAACGTTGATAAAAGAATGTCTAGACAGATATATTGACCAAGATCAACCACACTTGCACTTTTAATAACCCATATCATATCGTATATGTATAATAAACTATCTTTTGAATTCCTATGTTTTCAGTTCTGTTCTCTAATAACGCACGTGCTCATAAAAATTGATATCGTATACCGTAAAAATATGTAATCCTCACTAAATGTTTATTGTCCAGAAAAAAAATCATATAATAAAAATGTAATAACTCTTAGGACGTCGTATCTCTAGCGAATAAAAAACCGATTCAATTCCGGTGAACAGTAATATTCATTTTTCTACGACCGCTACGGTAAATAAACAAATACGCACAAACAGCAGGCGCGGCGCTGAAAACGAGTCTTTACTAACATTCATTACGTACGGTCAAGGTGTTACATAATGAAACGGCGAAAGTAAAACGCACATGCCGAAGTTAGCAACATAGCCTTTTTTGAACCTCAGTTAGTTACAATCGAACATCGAACACTTTATTAATTTATTTGGGTTGTTTTCTTTCAGTCTATTAAATTATTATATTGTGTCACGAAATGAAACGGGAAAAGTAAATCGCACAAGCTGAAGTGGTCGAGGAAATTGGCAACCGCCTAAATGCATGCAACCAGATGAGCTTACGTGTTCTATCGGTTGTCCTCACTTTATTATTTCAGCTGATTTGTTTTCTTTGAGTCTATAATATTATTATTTTGTGTGGTCGTAGAAAAAGTATAGTACGTAATTTGAGCACTCGCGGATTACTAAACTGGCCGCTATTCGACTCGTTTGTCGGTTTCAGTCTACGTGCGCAATAAGCAACCCTCCACTCTAATTACATAATATACTAGTTCATTTCAAATGAAAAACTGATGGATTTGTTGCGTTTTGTGTTATAAAGTAATTAAAAATTCCAGTGGAATTACATGTAGTCCAGTAATACTTTCAACTTGCCACAAAATATACTTATTTTAGCACTATCATTTAAGTAATATACTATTTTATACGCAAAATAACAAAAATTACATTGTGACAGGTCTCGTTGTGAGTTGTGATGATCACTTAATTCATCCTTGTTCAACGTGCCGAATTTGAGCGTATTGTGTTTCTTCAGAGATCGGACGCGATAAGAATGGCGGAAATTGAGTTTAAGGTTTTCCGAAGTAATATATAAAGGCCGCATAACATCTTCGTCATTTCTTATAAGACTTTGCAGCAATAACCGACAGCTGAAGTGAACACGCCGCACGTCGACACCAGCGATTTATTATTCTATATTTGTAACCCTATTAACGTTGTCGAAGGAATTTGATTTTCCTTTTCGCGTTTTAGCGCTCTTTCTAATGGGTTTCTTATAACAGTTTTGCTCTGTTTGTCAACGCGCGTTTAGTTCTTTGGGTAATGGGAAAAGCAACACACAAACACACACACACACACACACACACACACACAAGCCACCACCCGGCGGCTTAAAACTAATCACGTCTTATTACTTATTACTTACACTAAATTTACTTTAATTTTAATGAGTTTTACTACGTTTCTAGAAATATTATAAATTTCATAATCATATCTAATTTAACTTTAAATATCTATGTGAATTTTGTTTCTTTGTTACTTCGCATCGCGAGTAAAATTGACTATATGTATACGAATTAATATATACAGAATATTCTTTAATCAAGTGGCCATGGAGATCTACATGTTAAAAACTTTAGGTCATGTTAATGGGTCTCCTGCGCAATAGTTTGCAAATAAAAAATCAAACTCTTAGTTTGAACCATTTTAACCCATTCTGATAATTTATTTAAGAAAAAAAATGTAGAAAGTGAAATTTTATCGTAGGCAACCACATTAACATCAATATTTTATTGATCTGAGCAAATGTATGTTACCCATTTTGCCTACTATGTTATTTTCAAATTTTTGCACTTTTTTAAATTTTTTTCTTTGGCAATCGGACCATGGCCGATATTAAAAATTATCAGAATGGGTTACAAATGGTCCAAATTAAGAGTGTGATTTCTTTCTTTGCAAACTATTGCGCAGGAGACCCATTAACATGACCTAAAGTTTTTAACATTTAAATCTCCATGGCCACTCGATTAAAGAATATTCTGTATATTAAGCAAATAACATCTTTTGCTCGAATTTGTGTTAAATTTATTGGGAACTTGGAGGATTCATTAAGCACAAATTATTATCTGAAATAATCTTCTTTGCTTTTAAATGACAAATCGTTTTCGAGTCCATTCGGTTCTGAAGTCAATTCGTGTTAAGTGCCTATACTGTCACAATTACAAATTAAATGCAGCAAAATGAATCAAGTTAGTTTAATTTGTCGTTTTCGATAGAGCGCTTTTAGAGCTGGCATTTAATCAATAATATCGTTTAATATTCCATATGCACAAGCACAATAGACCATTATACAAAATTGGACAAATGTAATGCAAGTGGACACGTACTTACAAATATATAGAAAGGATGTCTACATTGTCGACATTACGTTTACTTTGCCCAATCATACGCAACTGAAAAATGCTGACTGGCCTGGCTTGGCAACACAGAAAGCCTTCTGATTCCTCTTTCCGATTTTATTTGTGCTACTGGTAAAAAGACGCTGCCGACACAAATTGTGAAAATTAACGTATGGAAAACAGGAAGCGAGACGGAATAATTTCATTCATTTTTCATTCACGGATTCAACTCTAATTTTCCAAAACGATTTGATGCTTGGCGAGCGTCATGCTGGACTGGAGAAGTTCAGGTGAATGCCATTTTCGTACGTTCATTCGTGCACGATGTTCTCGTTCTTTGCTTCTATACATCTAACGGAAGCATATAATAAAAGATTCAAACTTGTCAGGGGGCAATTAAAACACGCTTTAACAACTTTAATTATTTTCTATATGATGCATCAAAACGGAATTTCGGCGACATTCCCAAAGTCGTATATACTTAAATCTTTGCATGGCATACAACCAGCCAAGATTTATTTTCTACAAAATTATATGCTACATTGTTGTCACCTTCGTGTATACAGTCAATCAACAAAGTCAAGTGTTTCGAATTCCATAAAAACAAAGCAATAATTCAATTTTTCACCAATTCAATTCAGAGAGACGCTTCGTCAGACTCTGTGGTCCGAAAATAATGTTGGATATAAAGGACATGTACAAATGGAAGCAAAAAATCGAATTAGTTTGTGAAGGAAATGAGATTTTCTAACGTTCCGTGCACGGGTGTGTGAACAAATCTATTTTGGCGCACCAAGTAACACCGCGAAAACCGCAACACTTGAGCGATTTAATTTGTTCGAAAAAGGATAATGTTTAATAACCAAAGTCCAATTGCATTTATTTCGGCATGTTGCGAACAGCATATTCTAATTTATTCGAAATAAAATCTAGAACTTTCTTATTAAACGTGGTAAGCTGAACTTGCACCATCTTCGTGCTGCGCGGTTTGCTTCATTTGTTAAGTAAGTTCTGCTGCAAATTGTAGGAAAAAAAGTCTACGACATTGTGACATGTAATTCAAAAAACATTTTTTTTGGAGTGCCTCTCGCAAAAATATACGCAATGTCCTTGTTATAATTCGTATACCGAGAAGCAGAGAACTAGTCGGCGCTGAACAATGACACCTCGACCTTCAAAATGAGTAAAAAGCGCAGGTCGGGGTAAAATATCTATCTCACTCGGAATAGTATCCCATACAAAACTTAGTCAAATCAGAGTGCTTAGAATAATTATAGAAAGACATGTTTAGTAGATATCGAAGATCGCATTTGCTAAAGATGAGGGAAAACGGAAACTTCAACTTGTCTATACTACGCTTGGCCAAATTAATAGACGCTGACAAATGCACATTTTTAACAAGTTTTCTTTCTAATTGTGTCATATACTTCACGGACACAACCCAGTTTATGAAGCAGGTACGAATATTACACAGGAGCTCGTTCGAAATGAAGAGGAGAGAATGTTTTAAAGGTTATACCCAAGTAATCCCAAAATCCGTTCGAAATGTCGGGGGAAACATTTCCTCCGACTATTCCCCCGCCATTTCGAACGAGTTTTGGGTGTACCTTCGGTAAACCCATGTTCACTCAGTAGAGAGTGGGTGAAGTTGCGAGTAAATATGCTTGCGCATACAAATACATTCATGGATAGGTTAGGGTTGACGTGTTTGAGTTTGACAATTAAATAAAATCACAACAAGAAGAAAAGGTTCACTTTTTAAGGCCAACATCCATAATTGGACCACACTTCCCCGTATAAGTCGTTCGAAATTGTTGGGGAAGGTAATTATAAAATAAAGTTACCTCACGGTCTTCACCTTACCCGTTTTCATTTCGAACGCGACCCAGACACTGCGTATCTTTTTTAAATTCCACCAATCAACGGTAATTTGCAACTCGTTGCATAATATCGTACAATAAATTGTAATCGTGATGTTGATTTGCAGATTTTGTAAAGATAATTAAAATATATAAGTTTCTTTCAACATCTTTTCAATTGCAAGTAATTAAAGTTGTTTTTGAAAGGTAAAAGTTAATTGAATATTCTGTATTTCTATCAAAATCAGTTTGAAGAGAAAATTTATAAAAGGAAAACTGAAGCAATTTTATTAGCTTCCACGTGCTTTGCGATGGAAGAACATGCAGACTCACGTTACACATATAGGTATATTTACTTATAATTTACAACTTTTCTTTATCCTCTTCGATTCGAAGGATCGTTTTCCAATCTTACAACTTCAATTCGCATATCCCATTGCGCGAAAAGGAGCAAGTAAATTTCCTATTAAGAACATCGGATTTCTTTATACCTTCCTATCTTACACCTACACTTACTTGAATAGTAGTAAAAGTGTGGATGGAACCAATAGGAAAAGGAGAGAGTAACAAAAGTCGAGGTCATGCTGGTTCGGGAATGATATAAAGGGACAGGGGACATGGGCTATTGGTTTCGTTATAGAATTACCAATTTTGATAAATGCACAAATCACTAGCCAAATATATTATTTCCACATTAGAATTTGCGATCGGCAATTAAATATGATTGGCTCGTAAATATGATTTATCTATAAGTGACGTATAACTACGTTTAAATCGTTTACCTAATTCCTTTGCTGACATCCGCATTTCACGTGAACAGGCCCTGCTGCTATGAATGGAACCATTTCTTCATCAATTATTGTCTGTTTCAATTCCTTTCTCACTTTAAAAAAAAACCATAAACAAATACAATTTTCAGGTAGCATAATATTTCATTGAAGTTTCCCAGAAACTGGAAAAACGAACGAAAACCGAGAAAACATGAAAATGTTCAATTGCATTCGAGTTGTAATCACGAAAGGTTTGTTTGGCAAATTAATAAATAATTGGATTTTATTCAGTTCAACAGAAAACAGCTTTTTTACAGCTGGTTTAGGATGTTGAATTGTGTGCGCGGTTTGGTACGTATTAAAGTTTTCTTTAATAAAAGATAAAATCCCGAGCCATTTTGATACAACAAAACATGAAAAAAAAACAACAAAACAGTTGAAGATATAGAATTGCTTGAGTCCTCGCGAACGTAACAAGGCGAGATTAAAATCTGCAAGAGGACTATTTGTGTTAACATTTTCTCTAATGAAATTTTCAGTTTAGTTGTAACGGCAACAACAGGAAAAAAGTACCATCTACAGCAACAAAACGATAACAATAAATTCGAGAATTATCTATCTGTGATGCTGGTGGAGGCTTTTGGTGCACGATTTTTAAAACCTACGAAGAGAACCCAAAGAAGTAGAAGTGGCTGCTCCTTTTTTATACAGAGCAGTTATCTCGATTTCGATCTTTCACTTTTCCGATGTGTCTGTCGGTTCAATAAAAGCGCAATTCTCCGTTTGTTTTATTGACTTCGACCTTCGTATAGTTCAGTGATTCTCAATCACTGTGCCGCGAGATTCTTGAAGTGCGCTGCACTGCGAATTCTCTACTCATACATAAGAGTAAGAGATGTCAGGCAAGTAGTTCGGGAGGACCAAGTACAGTTCTTTTATATTTATCTTATTCTGAGTGTGCCGCCAAATTTTTAAATTATTAAACGTGTACCTTGAAGAAAAATAGATTGAGAATCACTGGTATAGTTCGTATTCTCGACATCACTTCCTCTTGTCTGATATTACTCGAATATAGTTTTATATATACAGTGTGATCAAAATTTAAAGTTCTAAGGTTGCTGCTTTATTAATTATAAAGTTTATAGATGGAAACACATATTCCATAACAATGGTGTTGATGTCAATCATTTTTGATTACCCTGTATTCTGCACATCAACTGCCAATCCTTTTGTTGAAAGAGAATTTATTTCAACTTGACAAACAGACAATAGCTTGAAATTTATTGTTAGAATTCGAAACTATTGATTTTAGCTATCTTCTCTTATCGTTATTATATACTTCAATAATTAAACTTTGAATGCTTGAATATAGAATACACAAAATTTTAATAAGTTTTAAACATGATTTAAAGTTATAATGTGGAGTTAATTGCGCAGAGTTGAAATATTTTTATTTTTATTAATTTAATCCGACTTTCGGAAAATAAAGCGCTTTAAGTGCTCTGTATGCACCTGAACATGCATGCATGCGAGTACAGAATACGTAGATTAGCACAAAATGTTAACGAAAGGAAAGGATACACATACAACAACTTCAACAGCTTCGACATTAAGTCCAAAGTGGATTTTGCCATACGTTTATTCTCTCCGAGTGTACTCGTAGGTACATACTTAAAGAGAACGCGCATCTTTACTCTCTATATGCGCTTGACTACACAATATTGACGTTCACAGAAATCACGAGAGAAATTTACAAGCTAGCTCAAAACATATTCACACATTCATGAATGTTGTTAGGAATACACAGTACATCATTTACCAAGTGTACACAGTAAATATAAACAAGAACATCCCAAATTATTGAGCGCAACTCGGAATTTCAATTTCAATCACTCTGTACAGAGAAGCATATATTAAATGTAAATAAACACAACACGCAGTCATGCAGATGAAAGATTTAAGTAAATTTCCGCTTCGTCTTTTAGCTGTCGTAATCATATACCTGACGTGAATTTCTTTAACTTTAACTTGAACAACATGGCAAGACAAGAAATAAGTTTTTAGTATAAATTAATTATAATCCAACAAAACAATAAATTTCTTTTTTTTTGAGGGTCCGACAGTGTTAGCAGCATATAAACAATGCGGCATCACACCACAGTACTGATGTAATTAAGTTTCGGCGAGCTTTATGGGTAGAATAATATATTATAATGGTACATCACGCTGCACCCCAACGTTGGGGTAGCTCAGCTTAGCAGGGAATAATAAGTGACAAAGTAAATTCAAATAAGAACGCTAGTTTGAAGTTTGTGTAGTTAGCATATACTTGTAGGATTGCAATTTGCTAGGTATATTCTTGTGTGCTATTGTTGTCTTTCTCCTCCATTCTAAATTCTAGTTTAAAATGGAATGAAGCTAAACGATTGTTCAAGTAAACGGATATTGCAGGATCCTTAGTCCTTTAGCCGTTGGATACCAATTAAAAATTAATTAAGACCCAGAAGGGAGTCCTGATGCGCGCTACTTCATCGTCTTATACCTTTTTTATACTTATGGATGGCACAAACAACTCGATCCTCTTCACTGTTCGAAATTTATCGATTACAATTAAATTCCTGGAGCAACAACTTGCTCTTCTCTTCGTTAAATGAGATACAATAATATCGCTGACAGTTTCGTGCTTTTTATTTACCATAATAAAGGGCAAAGGGTAATGCGAAGTACAATATGGTGGTTTGTTTTTCTTCTCAGTTCTATGATGCAAAAGGAACGCAATTTATAAATAATTATTATTTTTCAGTCTTTGCCATTTTTTCTATTGAATGTGATCTTTTTATACTTATTTTTTCGATGAAACTTTATTGTTGTCCTCCATTGAAAAAAAAAGCAAAAATTGAATGTTATTCGTTCGTGCTCTAGACCTAGAGATCAAAAATTTCTAAACATTAAATACTTGCAATACTTATTAAAACAACTTTCTATATTTTAATTTAAATAGTTAAAGTTTTAACACTCTTGGGCCTGAGCTAGTTCAGCCTGATCCAAGTCCTCCCTCAAAAGTTAATCATTTAACTTTTGTTCTTAGTTTGTAAGTGACTGAATTTGAATTATTTACTATATTCCCCGCGTATAAGAAAACATTCCTTGATAGTATCGATTAAAAGATGAAATTTTTAAAGCTACTTGTCCCTTTCGTATTACTGCACATTAGACATCATATTGGGAGCGGCATTTCGAGCATTTCACCCTTGAAACGCGTCAAAAGCAATTCAAGTTATTTCGTCCTTTTCCTTTGTTTAACGGTTTAAAAACGAAACCGTTTTTATTTTTTCATTTTCCAAATACACTCAGTTCGTTCATCCATCTATTTCACGATTCGTTCATTTCTCCAAACCGCAGCTTTTCACATTTCGCTGTCAAAGTTTGTTTGTCTGAATAATTTTGACTGAAAATTTATAAAGGAATTTCCAGATTAAAACATTGCAATTCGGGGCGCTTGTATTTTTCATTCATAATGTTTCAAAAACTATTCTGACGCATGATATATGCATACAAGTGTATAAATAGGGAGAGTACAAGTAAATATATCATTTTGAAAAAAAAATAGAAGAATTGGTTGTTTGGTTGTTGCATTCTCACTGACAACATGCATGCTATTGATAAACACATCGATCCATTGAAATGCAGCACCGCTTTATACTTGTTTACGTCTGGCACGCGATTTTGTACAAATGTAGGTATTTAGTCTCGAAACACAATAACTGCTTTCGATTTGACAGTTTTAACAGTTCCGGACTAGCTTAGGCGCACCGGTAAAGCCGAGGAAAGCGGAGGAGTTGTGCTAAAAGTTAAAATTATCCTAAAGTGATCCAGAATCAAGCCAACTGTACTTACCCACCTAATTTTGGAGCAGATGAAAAGTGGAAGTGCGTGCGCATCTTTAATGTAACTTTAACTGTAAGCACGATCGTATATTCTCGGTTTAAATCGCCAAGGTCAAAAATGTACAAAACACGGGCGCGTGTGGAAAGCAGTTACGAAGTTGCTCGATAGCTGGACTGCCTGCACTTTTTGGGAGCAGTTGAGGCCAAATCGAAAGCATCAATTATATACATCAACGTAAATATACCTGGTGTATCACATAAAAAAACACAATGTTTTCCCGCTGGGAGAAAAAGAATGGGCCACCATGTCTAAAATTAAGGGTTGTTTTTGACACGTGCACTGTGCTCTGTGGTACAGTACAATTTATAAATTTTAATAAAAAACACAAAATATTACTTTCGTGTTCTACATTGTATATAAACATTGTTAAATATATCACAAGGTGACTCAATAGTCGATTGTTAAAGGTCAATTATTCCGATTTTGTTGACTTGTATATAGTCACTTATCAAATAATGTGCACGCAAACGGGCAAAATGCAACAAAACAGAACCACATTTAATAAATTGCCAGTGCACACAATCATCTAAAAATAGAACACGCTAATATACTATTTCCAATCCGGCTTTTTGAGAATTAATTACAGAGATGTAGAACTTTGCTAGTTATGTTGAGATAAAAAGAGCATTTCCATATTCCCATAAAATTTATTAACGTTTATCTCTAAATATATGAAAACCGAAAATTAATTAGCACCATTAATCACTTTCAACAGCGGGGAAGCTTCATAATATTGGAATATGTGGAGGCATACATATACAAGAAGGACATACGCATATTTGCAATGCTCCCCATTTTTATTTTCGACCATTAGCATCAGCCGTGAGTATCAGCAAGTGAGCAAGAAAAAATATTAATCGTACCCAATGTGCCGGCAGTACCTATACTTTACCAAAATGTTCATATTCGTGTAATAAAAGTTAAAAAAAGAATGTGGGTAGAAAAAAAGAAGAAAGACGGATGTCAAACTAATAAATAGAGTGTTTTTGTCCGAACGAGGAACAAGTACATTTGAAAAGGTGGGTGGTAATTTGAATAATTTAAAAAATCGAAAACCAATGTACAAAATGTTAAGTCCTTTTCCTTGCTAACACATTTACATGCAAGTAATAATAATTGTCAATGGCTTCAGCTTAGAAAAGTTTCGGAGAGCTGAAGAATTGCAAATTGCAAAAATGTGATTAATATTTAACACCTACCCTTTTACCTGTATAAAACCAACGTTAATTTTACATATCCACATTTTATCCTTATTACAGGCGTGTACAGTAATAATAGTATCTTTACACGCATGTAAAAAGGATAAAATGTACTTGTACATGGATATGAAAAATGAACGTTACGGCTAGAGGTGTAAGTAAAAGGGTAGGCGTAAAATATTAACCACCTTATTACGAATTGCGCAATTCTTTAGCTATCCCCCCGCAACGTACCTCTATCTAGATCTATCTTTAAAAACCTCGTTTTAATCAATTCAGTATATTTCGTTGCGAGAGTTGTAAGTAAAATTTTAAATATGTCGAGACTCAAGAGAATAAAAAATTATAAATAAAACCAAACCAACTATAGGTATGTACGAAAAAATACAGTGAAGGCACAGAGATATAAGTCAATAAAGAGAACATAAAGTCGATTTTCGGGCGAGGGGCATGGAGCCCTGGGGCGGAAGGAGATTACACCAAATCTCCATATTTGGTCGCGCCTAAAACGCGCGAAATTTGAAATAGACTCCAATTTCGCGACACAGTTTGAGCTTGTACTTTGGGTTGTCTACATTTTAGGGTTTTAGTTTGTTACAAATATGGCGGACCAGTGGTATGACATTTGTTTCAATATCTTCCCTCTAGGAATATTATAAACTCTTTGGGTTAAGCACACCGCACAACTTTCCGATATTTAGTACTTAGTGTAACTATACATATATCGAAATGAGTTGCAGAAACAAACAAAAAACGATGGAAGGGATTTGCCCTTTGGCACAGTTCATCAGTTCGATGAGTGAATAAGAAGCGGCAATTACAACCGGTTACTGTGATTGATATTAGTCCCCAAATGTCGGCTTTTTTCGATTCACTCTCGCTCGCACGATGAGTGACAAAATCGCTGTAGCCGGTTACCGACAAATGTCAGCCATTGTTGCCGTTTGTACTTACCTAATTATGTATATCAGATCGTTCCGATCCGTTGCTTGGTTCAGCGGGAGTTTTGTTCACAGCGGACTCACGGATTACTAAACTCGCCGCTACGCGTGGCTCGTTTGTAAATTTTCCGGTTAATGCGCAATAAGCAACCCTCCACTCTTATTACGTAATATACTATTCGTTAATAGGGAATATAATAATGCATTGATAAACTTTGATTAGCAAATGATTATGTTTTCTAAGCTTTAGACCTTTCAACTTTGCAACTTGCTCTAACAGTACAGTAAATGTTTACAGAAAGGATAAAGCGAAAGTTACTTAGTATAATCATGTAAACTGTTACGTAATCTTTGGTAATGGTTTAATAATAATATTTGCATCAGAGAAACTCGTCGTCTTTCCTTCTCCATATGCTACGCTTTTCATTTCGCCTATCGCCCGCGGTAATGCTTTTCACATTACCTTTCTGCTTTGTGTCAAGCAAATCGGAAAGATTAGTAATTGAACAAAAAGCGGAAACATGTAATTATGCACGTATTGAATTTAGCTAATTACCATGGACGGGGTAATAATAATTTTCTTTATAGTTGTGAAACGGTTTGGTTTCTTTGGCATTCTGTTTTAATGAGTTATTTAATAACAGGTTCTATGTTGTTGGAATAAAAAACATATAATAAGACTGTGAAAGGCAATTTAGCAAGGTGTACAATTTTGATTAAACATTTAACATTTCTTGTTTGATGTCAGTTACCAATGTCCATTTTGCCATGAAAAATGGTAAAACTTTATTCAGTTTTTTCAGGTACATATGTTACAATTTTACAAGGATAATAAATCCGGTTCTGGATACAGTGCATATATTGTGGCAATGGGAATCGTTATAAATTTACTTTATGAATTAATAATGTTAACATTATGTTGCGCTTTCAAAAGTTGTCGCACGATGTGCCCGCCCATGCCTGCCGTTTTCATAAATTTATAAAAGACATAAACTTATAGGGCAAGTCTCTTCTCTAGGGAAACTTTTTCGCCCGAAATCACGTCATAGTTTTCCAGTGCAAAAAAGTCCAGTACAACTTTATATGATGCTTACAGCTATACAATAATCACGTGACTATATATTATCAACTTTTTCGATATTTATGGATCTATGTCAGAAATTCTCAACCTTTTTTCCTCTCGGTACTATTTTTATAATTTCAATATTTTGCCGCACGCTAACAATAATATAAATGTAAAAGAATTGTATATCTTCCCCCCACTCCAAAAAGAAGGTAAAACCTATTGAACTACTTGTCTGATGTCTCCTATGTTTGGGTATCCGAATAGGGGGTACTGGGAATACCCCCTATTTGGCTACCCAAACATAAGAGACATCAGACAAGACACACTTCAAGAATCTCGCGCCACACTAATGTGCGGCAGCGCAGTGGTTGAGAACCACTGATCTATGTGAATACAGCGTATCTCGCATGAAACGAAAAACAATCAACAGTTTTGAGGACTATAGTCTAAATATTCAAGTTCCAAATTATGGTGTTCATTTTTCCATGAACACTATCAAAAAAGCGTGTCTTTCGCTGTACCGCATTTTTCATAATGCAAATTATACAAAAAAAAGTGTTTTGTAATATTATTGATTAGGACAAAGTTTTATTTGGGCTACGCATGAATATTTCATTAGATATTTTGCTCATAAATGCTGGTAGTCCCTTCGACCCTTTCCCTTGGGTAAACATTTGTGGTAGATCCTTGTAACAAACGAAAACATCTATTAAATATTTACAAACTAATCCTCGAAATAACGCATTATTTCTTAAACATTTCCCAAAGCACTTATCTTCAAGGTGGATAGATATCCAGATATCAATCCTGAACCTCAATCTTTCACATTTCTTTTGGCCCACCTATTTTTATATTTATTTTTCTTTTCATCTCCACATTTCTTTCGACTATATGTTAATCAAAAATGCTAATTTTTCTTGCATACATCCTTACTGACCCAACGACCTTTCTCGTCTCCTCATTCTTCACTCTCAATCTTTGCGTGTAGCTTTTATGGCGAGAAAACTTAATTAAATTATTTTATTACAGAAAATATTTGCCTTCACTTTATGATTGCGACAAGATGTTATTACTTATTACACGTATCCTTGACAGTTCTACAATGGCGCTTTATTATTGAAAGGATAATGGAGAATTTAATAAGTTCGTAATTGCTTTCGATGCAGGTATATAGTTTGTGAAAGGTGTACGACGACGGGGATGATAGCTTAAAGGTGTGTGCGAATTATTTTAATTAGTTGAAAGTTTTAGCAGCACGAAAAGTAAAACTTTGTTTTAAAAACGCACAGACTTGTTCTTTGTATTCACATTTTGAATAGGGGGCTCTTGTGCTCTTCTACTGCTAGAAATGGTACTTTAACCTACTTCTATACTACTTCTATACTTAACTTGAAGAATATTACAGCGTACAAGAAAACTTTACGACATATAATTCGAGATATTATGTACTTTTAACTATGTTATATGCAGTTGTAAACTTCAAGTATACGTAGCGAATCATTTTCAGTCGAATAACATCATAACAAATTGAGTGAAACTAACTGTGTTGTACCGAGTTTGCTGAAATTCGAAACGCACTAATATGCGATCGATGAACGTGCATGAACGTGCACGTCAATTTCAACATTATAGAAAACTAAAAATTACAAACGCGAAATACGAGTACGTTATCGCAACCACATCAGAAGAGTTAAATTTGTCAAATTTTACTTGTTCACTATTTTTAATAAGTTGTTAAATCTCAATCATAAATAGCATTTCACGAGATTTTTGTTTTTCAAGAATTCTCTCTTGACCTAAAATCTAGACCAGTGATTCTCAACCAGTGTGCCGCGGCACTTAAGTGCGTAGCGCGCAATTCTTGAAGTGTGCCTTACCCATTCATCAGAGACCAGAGACGTCAGGCAAGTGTGCCAAATTTCTAAATTATTAAAAAGTGTACCGTTAGGAAAACTCATCTAGAAATCCTAGACAAAAATTCAAGACGAGATCAAGACAAGTCCGGTTTATATCTTCAAGACAAGGCAAGATCTGAGATTATTTAAAATTAAAATTTTTGCAAGAAAACCGAATCGTAACTGCAAAATTTAAGATATAAATATAAAGATATAAATATAAGATATAAAAATACACATATTTCTTGTCTTGATTTTTCAAGCCTATACAAGAACAGTCACTTCAAGACAAGAATTCTTATCAAGCGCAATCCCAATCATAAATTCTTTCGTTCAATTTGAATTGATGTATTTTGAGGGACTAACCAATGGTGATCAAGCGTCTATAGAACTTCTGGGACTTCTTTTGGTGACGCCAATACAATGTTTGAAACGTAGGATAACATAAAGGGCGTTCAGCTTTGTAGAAATTTCCTCTGACCACAAACACAATACCAATGCTTTAGTTCTCTCTCTCTCTCTCTCTGTCTGCCTTGGTTCAAGCTGTTTACATCTTACGATTTGAATCGACAAAGTTCGAGAGCCTTGTGCCTCTCGCACACTTTTCCTAAAAGACGTGTCGATTTGAACGCGCCGCTTCTGTAATTATTAGATAATGATTGCGCCGCCTGAGGCGCTAGCACACAGCCATTAACTAAGATTCCAATTTGTAGCACGCGAAGGAGTTCTTAATTACACCACTGCTGGGTGGCTGCATTCTTACCAAAGACTTAATGGGAAATTCCTCCATATTTTGAGGTCACTTACAAGGACTTTCTCTCTCTCACACACACACACACACACAAATTCTTTATTTTTGAACTTTCTATTCAAATTTAATACAAAATACTTACTACATGAAAAGAAAACCTCATGGCATTTAGTTTATTGCAGTGTGCGACATCTACTAGCTCCTTTCCAAAGTTCTTAAGTTTTTCGAAGCTTACTCTAGTTTTCTCATAATTGCATTTCACGAGTGCTAGCAAATTCAAGTAAGTTTAATATGTAATTGGCCTTTTTATCTATCCCGTAGCCCTCTGGCGCTAAAGCACAGAAATAAAATAGTGAGGATAGAAAAGCTCATTCCTTACGAATCTATAATGGTAGAAACCACGGAAATTTTGAGTTTGTTCCTCGGTTCTCGGTTATTGTTTATACTTTATATTCACGTATATAATTAATATGAATAATCGCATTTGCAATGTTTTTGGATGTTAGTCAATTGCATCACGAAATCCCAAGTTATTGATCTATACCTTTCCACCACTGAAAGGTCGAACTTCGGTAGTATAAAACGAGCTAATCTGTAATTGTTGAAAAGGAAGGCTTTGTTGTGTGGGTTAATAAATTAAAGCAAGCCAAAAATGTTACGAAAAGTATGAAAGTGTGCTCTAATCACTTTTTAAAAGACGATTTTATATTATCTTATAGGTTAAATTTGAGGTTAAATTTAATACTAAGCATTGTACAATATGTACAATGTATTGTGTACAATATGTATTGTTTCCAGGGGCGTACCTATGCCTGAAGATGATCGTCACTGATCGAAACCGGGCGCAACTGTTCCGTATTCATTAAATACCTATTACTGGAGTTTGTAAGCATTATTTTGGGGTTTCCCAATTCCTCGTTGTTGAAAACTAAGCATTGTGTTTCTAAAAAGTAATTATTTTGGATATTCAGCATAAAATCATCTTTCTGCAGTGCCTACACAAAATTTGCCAACATCTTCAATCACAACATGCAACATTAATAAAATGTTTGCAGTAAATTTGCCACTTCTTTTCACTACGCCGCAAGTTATTATTTAAAACATTTTCTACTTTTACAAAAGAACGTGACGACAGTATGGTGCTTCGAGAAGGTTTAGTACTTGGTATAGTTTCAGATAGATCTGATAAAAATACAAATTATCTCATAAATTACTATTTATATCACTTTGAACATGTAAAACTTTACACGGGTTCATATGGAAGTTAAGGTCATTTACCTCACTCGATCTACCATTTGCTAAAAAGACAGCGCCATCTAGATTTAATTTTAAATCCCAATAGTGATGTAATAGAGTGGCCAACACTAACGTCAAATGTTGGAGTTTTGTCTCCAAAATGGATGTGTTTCATATATGTTTCTGATGTCAGCGCTCTCTTACTCATTTTCTACATATTAAATTTGCATTACTATTGACAAGAATGTGACTAATATGGCTGCCATTTGTTAATTCATAAGATATCCGTAAGGTGCGTTAGTGTCTGTGTAAAAATCTCTCTATTCCATATTAAACTCCCTGGTAAAAACATATTTGATGGCAGCGTCCTCTTACGCATTTTATTCATATTAAATTTGACTAGAATGTCATTAATATGGCTGTCATTTATTATTTCATAAGATATCCGTAAGGTGCATTAGTGCCTATGTAAGAATGCATGGGTGACCTTTCTAAAATATTTTCCTTTCCCAAAACAAATTCGGCAAATAGTAAAAGAAACAAAAGTGATGCTTTTTTATGGTAGCCCGTTTCCATGGGCGTAGACAGGGTGGGGCGGTTACCCCCCCAAGGCGATAAGTCTATTATGGTAATTTTGCGTTTTCTATTTGTTTTTTTTTAATATCGGTGGAGTGATTCTTTTGATATCCTCCTTGTACCCCCCCCTGCATGGAATCCAGCCTACGCCCTGCCAGTTTCCGTAATAATGTGAAATTGCATGGAATTACGTTCCATACAACTATAAAAGAACTCGTTTGAGTTTCGGTACATTTGTGGCTTTTATAAAAATTGCCCCTATTCTTTGTTTTTTACCATTACTTGGACTACTTTTCTTAAAGTAGGTATTTCCCTGAGGGGAAACATGAACATGAACATTCTTTACTATAGACCTGATGATGATAGCAAAACATTTTTTTATTAAATATTCTATCTCTTTAAAATTTATAATTTAAAATAAAATATTAGATCTCAATACGATTTTCGAGCCATTTGACATTTCGATATTTTATGGATATAACATGGATATAGCTAAATATAAAATTATTATTATCTATTATTAAAACAAATGAGTCAAACTCCTGGCTTCGCCGATAACTCACACAACTTGAATCTCGATTCAAAACGGTTTTCAATAAAATAGATCATCAAGAAAACTCTCACAGTGATGCACTGTCATCGTGTGTCGTCGACCATCCCACATCCGTCGGTGTGTCTTGAGCAGTACAAATCTCCATTGCCATGAGTTTCTTTTAGCTGCGAACATAGTACATGCTATGTTCGACGGTAAGAAAAACGCACGGTATAAATTGATGATTTTCTATAAGTAGGTGAACAATGTCAAAATGTTCCAATTAAATTTACGACAAATAGTTGGCCTGACCTTGAAACTGGTTGGCTTTTGGCACTATAAAACCGAGGATTGAACATTTTAATAATGTCGTAAAATTCTGGCGCTGATAAAGTAAAACGAAGACCAACATCAAAAGCAACACACTGACAATAACAGTAAAAGCAACTACGAACACAAAAAACTAAAGGATAACATTACAGAAAAACATTTCTGCTTGTTTCCAGAATAACGTGAAAGGTCAAAAACTGATAATAATAATAAAATGGCCTATATTTTGTTACTTTATTGTAGAATCATAAGTAATTCGTTATTTGTTTTAACTCGTGACCCATGACAGGTTTATTTATTTAGTTTTTGCACGTCCACCCTGGCAATTATTCTCCATCGAAAATCGTAAGGATCTAAGAAAAGTGCTTCGTAACGTAACATTTGTTCCGCACATAGCATCAGGTATCTATCTATCCTTGTTACATTGAAGACTGTGCGCTGCTTTCTGTCTTCTTTATGTTCTAACTAATCCAAATATTTCTTTGGTATTGTAGCAAAGATTTCACTAAAATCTTCTAGATTTCTTTTTATTTATCACCTAATCTATTTAGTCTGCGCCATTTTTACTTTTATATGATAAGTTCAAAATTTCGAACTCGGGTTTTGGACAGATCTCCACAAATCTCGCTTCCCTGAGTTCGAAAATGTGGTTTTTGGAGTGATGTCCATGTGAGTGTGTGTCTGTCTGTCTGTCTGTCCGTGTGGGAACAAAATACCGGGCAAACCAAGCAACGTATCAAGATAAAATTTCCGAGAGTAAAAGTATTAGTGCTTCACACAATATTCGAGATTTCGAAATCAAGACGAGATTTTGGTCGGAAAATCTCGAAAAATCAAGATCAAGCCTTAAGTATACAAACTTTGCCAGATCGAGATTAGCATAGTCAAGACTTCAAGATTTCATCAAAATGTCGAATTCTTGAATTTTACGCGAGTTTTTTTTGATTCCACGGTTTACAAAATAAAATATGTCACACCATAACAGCCTTAGGGAATGTAATAAACGGAAAGACCGTTTCTGATTAATTAATTATTAAAATACCCCTTGCAAATGACATTTTTGGCATCAAAGTTAAAATGGCGGGCGAACGGTTAGCGTTAGATCATGGGGGTCGACTATGATCAGAGGATTCCAAATTCTATGCAGAATTCAATAATGAAGAGAGTGAGTGCTATTTAAAAGAAATATTGATGTCAGTAGCGCTTTTACCGAACACCCTGTATACTTGAAAATATTTTTCACGAGATTAAGCTCGAAGAAGTAAGAGAAAATGATATTTTCATTTTCTGTCTATTTCTAACCGTTTAGACGAAATCAAACTATTTCATACCAATGGAATACCCGTATATGTGTCCTTATTTTTATTTTTCCGTAATTTCTTTCTTAATCCAATAACACTTTGGATTTCACGGACCGCAATTTTTTATTTTTATTTTTTGGTTGGTTTCGTGTTGTCAACTCTACATTTCTTTAATCAGCCTCCTTTGTCAAAACGTAGAATAGTAGAACTAATATTTTCTGTTTGGATTAAATCACAGAATCGTGCCACGTGTATCTCATCCGCCATTTTCTGCATAGCCTGTATAATATACACGCAATAAAGCAGCCTGAGTCTAGCGATCGATGGTGAAGTGAACGATGAAACGGATAAAACCGTTGAAATGTCATATTGAACCTTGACAAGCGTTCGTATTTCGTATATCCGGGTGCGTATCAGCATGTCCCTTAAGGGCGGAGGCTTAGACCGGGCCATTCATTATCTATCTGTATTCTATAGGTATCATCTAGCATTCGAACGGATTACATCCATAACCAGACACCAAATATCTTGATATTATCAAGCTCAAAGACTATCTTAGATAGAGATAGTCCTTCTTCAGCGAATTCATGATTTAATGCATATGTTAAATTATAAATGTTATTAGAGAGTTTTTAGTGATTTTTTTTGGCAAGTCGTATTTTTGAATGTCGTGATACGTTAAATAAATACGTCTTCTTAAAGTGAACATACGTAAAATTGACAGTCTTTGCCGGACGTTACATGTAGTACGTTATTTATTGAAGTCGGAGACTCAAATGACGTGAACTAATAAAACGGGACGACAACAGCTGTGAAATGAAGTAACACGTCTTTCACCTTCGTCTGACCTTGGATTATTGTGTTACTACAATCAAAAACATGTCTTGCAAAAACTCTCTATTGTACTTATAAATAACACTCCCAAAAGTTTGACTCTTACAATGGTTTTACCTTCTTTATTTATGTAAACATTGAGGTTAAAAATGTATGTCTGCCCAATGCGTACACTTTTGACATTGTGAGGGGTGGTAGAACCCCTTCTACCAAAAGCTAATTCATGAATTTATACCCACCCCGTATATGAAATTTAGAATTTAATTTTTAGCGTGAATACAGACCATTTTTATCGAGAATTTTCCATCGCTTCACATTCTATTTTACTTACTGTAATTATGATTGCTTATTAGCATTTCCAATTATAAAACCACCCTGCCAGATACAATGTACAATTGCCTCCAAATTCAATTCACATTATTCTATTCTTTTCTTCTCTCTTTAACTTAAAACCCATCATTTTCTCTTCGCGAAAATGAAATTACCCATGTAAAGTAAAGCAGTCTGAATTTGGGTAGTCACCTAAAGCTTTGATCATACAAATATATATACAGGGTGATACAACAAAAACTTTATTCCCTAGCTACTGATTGCTCAACCACCCTGTATATACATGCAAAGAGCTGAAACTAGTTGCAATTCCTCGAACTTTTCGGCTTGCTGTGGTGATGTAATGAAATGTAATACGAATACGATGAAATAGGAGAAGCTGTAAGTACGGAATATGCGTTTGGCGACAGTTCCATATAAAGCCAGAGAGTATTAAGCATCACTGATAAGTTCAAGCTCGGCGCGTCTCCGTTAGGACTTTAGGTTTTACATCGAGATAATTCCGTCCTTGACTTTCTTCCCAGACGTTAGGCAATGATTTGAGATACTGAGATGGGTAAAACGACATAGACGATTAAGCTAAAGTTATAAAAGTTTCAGATATAAACCATAGGTATACATATCATCTATACACACGACAAGATGATTATGTAGTAGCGTAATATTTCAAATTGAGGGTAACCCTACCCATAGAGAGAAGATAAACGCGACGGATTGCCATTTCGTGTGAGCCAAACTCGTGTAACGTGTGCATTGGGCAGCCTATAATTAGGGTTTGTGTATGGTGTATATAGTTCACCAAATATGGTGGACAAGTGCTATCACATTTGTATCAATAACTTCCCTCTAGAAATATTATAATTCTATGGGCGACATTACCAGTGCGTCGCCAAAATATCTGAAGATAATGTTCTCATTATTTTTTCCATCAAATTCAGATATCAGACAAGCTTATACTATATCAATAAAAATATTTCTTATTATAATATAAAAGATCTCAGTTCCAAGAATCTTTATAAAAACCTTCATCAAAACAAAAGACCGAAATACGTCAATACCGATGCCTGTAAAGAAATTTGTGTAGCCGTATTTATTAATCTCACAAAATCGAATTGTGAAATTAAATTGGAAAAAATTAAAAACCCTATTGTACTTGAAGGGGATTGCAATCACGTTGCTGATACCTAAAAACAGTGTTTTTATTTTTTTCCACCTCAATTTCGCAATTAGAAGTCGATAGACATGGCGACTTTTGATAGATTTGTGGATTGCACATTGACATCTCTTTCCCCCTCTCCTACACTTTACGGCATCTGTGTGGGTTGCCATGCAGCCCATAGATTTTGACGTGGGTAGGACGTTGCACGTGCACTCTTGTAACCCACAAGTCGGCGCCTATGGATTCTAGCATAAATATATTAGTAATTTTCTTTCCGCCCTATTAAGAAGACGGAATTTAATAATGTTTTATTTTCTAAGATTCTAATATTTCTTATCGGCTTATTACAGCCATGCGCAAAATGTATGAGATACGTTTAACTGTCAAAATTTAGGTGACTATTCCGATTTGTACTTGAAAACTGCCGTTTTCTTACTTGCCGATATCTTCGAACAATTTCGGAAAACCTGCTATAAGGCGTATGACCTCGATGCTGCGCACTATATTACGGCCCCGTGTCTAAGTTGGGATGCGATGCTGAAATACACGAAAGTTAATTTGGAATTAATGACTGCGCAATATGCTCAATTTTCTACAAAATAGTTTGCGCGGAGGTTTGAGTCAATGTTCAATAATAAGTACATGAAAAACTATGATGCAACCAAAGAAGAATCATATCTTGCATATTGGGATGCAAATAACCCTCTTTATAACCCTATTTATTATTTATAATTTAAATTAACACGCAAATAGAGTTTGTTGGAACTGTCGATGACCCAGCCCAGGTGTCGGATTAGAATAACAGAAACGTGGAAACGTTCAACAAGACGGAAATTCAATTAATACGGATTAATTATATTTAAATTTCGTGACACACTTACGGGCACACGTAGGTATATGGGGCGCGTTTTCCAACTCGCATTTCATTGGAGTACAAATAGGATTTCACAAAAATACGTGAGCATGAAAGAAAAACAAAGGGTATCTACGTTTTTGACATGTATTATTAATATTGTTAATTAACCTTTATTGATATATCATCAGGCATCTCTCTTTGCCCAGAGGCACGATCAAAAATTAAATAAAATGAGACTTATTTCGTGGCATAATTCGTTATAGTTAATTAATAAAATTAACAATTTAAAAAAATATTATCAGGCAACCCAACATAACTAGTGTTTCCTCTTAAATACTGAATTTACACTATGGCATCATACTTAATTAGAACTGAAATAGTAGATTACCTAATAACCGAAAGTAGCCAATTTCTGACGAACGCGATAAATTGAAGCACGAGACGAAGTCGACACTCTACTTCTACTCTGCACATTGAGCGAGTCTGGAAATGAATGTTTTCCAAACGCATCATGTACACCGTAGTACTACTGTATTACTACTGTGCGGGAAAGTGAAAAGTTTATCACTTTCCAGCACAGTTTCTTGTTTTGTGACATTTTCGCATTACTTTTTACTTTTCCTTGATATTGGGTGGATAGAATTTGGGTCGGATGTGACCTGTGAGCAATTATCAACTTGCCATTTCATAGTGGCCGTAGGAAAATTAAATTACAGATGTCTTCGGATACCACAGTTATAAATTAGAAATACAAATAATAACACATAATACAAAATACAAATAAGAGACTCACCCGTCTCATGACGCGTAAAGAAAATGATGAAGTTTTCATCTTCGACGACCTTGCCCTTTTCCTCTGTAAATGTTGTCTACGAGTTGTATTTATGTGTGGTCACTTCTTGAATGTTGTATTTTCCAACTGAAACCGTTAAAACTGGTGAAAATTTAATGTATATTCCATTTTTTAAAAATCAGTGCGTTAAATTCGCACCGCACAACTTTCCGACCGTATTTATTAGAACCCGTGGACCGTAAAAGTAATTCTGATCGGAAAGTGGAAATGAAATTGTTTATGTATAAATATCACTAAATTGCTTGCAATTTCCACTTTTCGATCAAAATTACTTTTACGATCATACTGTACATGGTCGGAAAGTTGTGCGCTGCGAATTTAACGCATCGATTTATTTCATATGCAAAATAAATTTTAAAAGCTGTGCGGTGCGAATCCGTACCGGTTTATGTTATAAGTAATATTTTCAGAGC
>JARJEB010018976.1:0-17419 GCA_030264535.1 Liometoxenus newtonarum | reverse complement strand
CATAGCAATGAACTGAAAGAAATCTAATGTGCTATGATGACGTATTAACACACTATAGCGATACATAGTGTAGCTATATGGTATCGGAAAGTTGTGCGGTGTCCCGCACCGTATTTTTTTATTTTTGAAACCAGAAAAAACCTGGTTTGGTTTGGTTTGTATTAAGATTTCCGTATTCTTTTGACACGATCTACAATGTTACTGGCGATTGTCCTCCAATTTCAGAATACCCTATATATGTAATCAAATGTGTGATTACTATCGATCGACCACACTGCATAGGAAGGAATAGATGAACTAGTATTATGGATTAATTTTTTGGCGACACAATTTCTTCTTTGTTCTCAGTTCTGGGTGTGTAAATTTCTTTTTATTTACAGTAAAATTTTCTCATGAATTCGTATATTTAAAATTTGAATCTCTTGAATTACTTGATATTCACGTATAGTACTTTGACTGTAAGATGAATTCTTTGCAAGATGAAATCAAAAAACTTGCGATTCATAAATTTACAAGATTTACAATGCATGGTTATTTTTAAACAGATTATTTTAGTTCAGACTTAAAATATTGTAAAATTATACACATAATTCAACTATATGTTCGCTTATAAGTAAGGGGTAGGTACAACCTAATCCTAAGAATACCTTATTTTCTAATTATCAAACTAAGTGCAATTAGAAATTTAGCGCTCTAACACCATTCGGCGCGGCCGTTTGGGCGCAGATATTGGCGCGGTACTCTTCGGCACAGGGACAATTGGGTGCGAGTAGTTTTGGCGCAGGTCATTTTTGGCGCAAGTATAAAAATATTTAGAGAAATTCAGATTTATATAATATATTATACGTTTAATTTCTGAGCACCAAATAAGAATAAATAATAAATAAGAAAAATCTGATTTATGTAAAGCAAATCTCAAATTATACATATATAGTCATTTATAAAATATTGGAAATATTATTTCTATAGTTGGTGCTCATCAGAAACTAAACGCATAATATATTATATAGGTACATCAGAATTTCTCTGAATATTTCAATACTTGCGCCAAAAATGACCTGCGCCCAAACTACTTGCGCCCAATAGTCCCTGCGCCGAAGAGTCCCGAGCCAAACTGTCTCTGCGCCCAAGCGGCCGCGCCAGAACGGCTGCGCTCAAGGGTGCCATTCCGAATTCGAGAATACCACCAGTACATGCGCATGAAATTGCAGTAAAGGTAAAGGGAATACTAATTTATAATATTTATCAAAATTAAATATACATAAATATACACATGGTCTAGTGGGCTATTGCTTTTCATACGTAATATTAATATAATATTGTAAAAGTAGTTGTCGCAGAGTTTGTTTTACAATTGGAATTAATCTACTGATTGAGGTATTTTGATTAAAGGATTCATTAATCTATATGTATTATCTATAAATATACGTTAAATCACATTTAAAATCTACATATTTACGAAAGTATTGATAATATTGAGAATAATCAGCAATACACAAGTCTATAATGATATATCTATAGTCCTTCTAAAGAAACAAGCAGCTTGGTCGGCGTGTTCAGCGCTGCCTGTAGGTACCCTCCACTCAGCAAATATGAAAACATAAATACTCGTAAATTGTGAACACCTACGAAATACCTACGAAAATTATAAACTTAGAATCAAATCAGTTCACCGATGTCTCGTGATTTTATTATCCGAATTGTCCGTGCAATTGCCGTTCCCGCAAAAATGTTTTATTTTCCGGGGGGTTCATGTTTGCTTAGAAGCGCTGTAAATATATATCTCTATTTCAAATTCAAAATGATACTTCCCATAACAATATTATGATCTTCATTATTATAAGATGATAAAAACATCTAAATAGTCAGTCAGTTCTCACTATATTAACATTTTGCGCACTGTTTCCATTTGATTAAAACAGTAGTTTATAATAGAATATTTTCTTTTGTATACTCAATATTTATAGATTCTTTTTCTGACATCGTACGGCGTACTTACTTAAATTTAGTGGAACGTTCAACATGCCACAAGAATAGTTTGACTTGTGGGGGGGGCGCCTGTATAAAACAAACAAGGCACACACAGGATTTTATTTATAGTGTTTAGAAATAATATAAACATAACGTAACGCCTGAAATTCGAATACAAAAAACGTTGTTCGAAAACGTTCACGTTTCCTATTTTCTAACACTGATATTATTAATGCCGTTGAATTTTGACGTTTTGTTCGATTGTTCTGTATCAATATTACCTAATTGAAATTTGAAATGGCATGCGTCCTAAAAATAGGTCTACTTGTAATTTAAGTTTTTAAAATCTGAACCAATATTTGCGTTATTTATAAATTCCATAAGGTTATCATTGTCGTAGTTCTACGGCTAAAAATAAATTCATTTTTCAATTTTTAATGAAAATTGTATGGTAATTGAAATATATTTAGAATTTTCTTTCACCAAGGTAAAAGCTTTAATCAAAATGCAGTCAATAGCACTTCCGATATTGTCCATGCATCGATGCATCGCATGATATCATCAGAGTTACGTAATGAAAATTATTTGTGTTTATTTGTGCTTCAAGTGGTTAAATAGAAATATTTCTCTGCGATTTTTGGCTTACTGATAATGTGGAATGAGATTCTACAGTTGAATAGCGGAAGAGTTTTCCGCACTCCTTTAAAATAACTTTGATTTTGAGTATAATCCACTATGACTTAAAAGTTAATACTTTTACAAATTCGCGCTCCTGATGAATTGACATTTTCGATCCTAGTGCTACAAATAGTTTTTTTTAAATCAATATTTTTTCAACATATATTAGTAAATGAAGGTAAGATAACAAATTTCACCTCTATATGTAGCTTGGTTTGCCCGAAATTTTGTTAACACACATCAGACCAATAAATCGATTTTGAACCAGGGGTCAACGGATCTCGAGGAATAGAGGAAAATTAAACTTTGATTTTTTTCTGATCACATAACTGTCCTATGCCATAACTTTGGTATATGGTCGGAAAATAAAAAAGAAGAATTGAAAATGGGGAAAAATTTAATATATCACGACGCTATAATCCAGTTTATGGCCTATCTCTAATCCTATATATATTTGCTTAGCTATATGTATAGAAGCTACTGTAACCAACTACTCTAGACCCTATACTGAACTCCAACTTTAAGTGCCCCATACACGCCCCGGAAATCCTCTGAGGAAAACTGTTCAGTCCTGGCCTTCCGGATTTCCGGAGCGTGTGTGGTAAAAAACTGAGAGGATTTATGGACTGTTCAGGCGGCCGGATGAGAATTGAAAAACTATTCTGAATACTATTCTGAATACAGTCTGTCAGTTCCGGACTGAACAGGCCGACCGGAGCGTGTGTGGCGTTGCGTTAGGTCAGTTCAGGACAGTTCGAGCGCCGCGCATTCCCGAAGGCCAGGACTGAACAGTTTTTCCTCACAGGATTTCCGGACCGTGTATATGGGGCCTTTACGTACCTACATACAAGTAAAAGTATGTATAAATAGCTGCTTTTGATTTGACTGTTTTAACAGCTCCGGTTTAGCTTAAGCGCAGGTAAGGTGGAGTTGGGTTCATTCGATTTGATTGAAGCAAATGGTCCTAAATCAACCCCACTGTAGTTATTTTTGGAACAGATGAAAAGTGGAAGTGTGCGCGCATATTTAATGTAATTTATAACCGGAAACACGATCGTGTATTCTCGGTTTAAATCGCTACGATCCAAAAACGTTGACGCCTTTCGATCTGCACAACACAGGCGCGTGCGCGAAGACACAGAGAAGCAGTTGAGGTGCAGATAATGTCAAATCGAAAGCAGTGATCTTATTTCTTAAAACCTTCGAATATGAATCAGCATGTCGATGAAATTTTTATGAAATAAGTTACACAAATAGTATTGCTGAGGGATTTAAAGAGGCAATAACGTTGAATTTATTTATAAAATAAATTTAAAGGTTTTCTACGACATGAAGTAATATCACATAAATTTTAGATAACAAAATGTGTTAGAATATAGGATTTGATGTGTAATTTATTAACGGGAAAGGAGATTCATATACCGTGCGTTTATTTTACAATCGAACATAGCATGTCTAGCTAAAATAAACGAGTCAAACTCATAGCGGTGGAATTTCTATTGCTAAAGACAAACCGGCGGATGGGGAGAGAGTGGGGATGTGGAACGGACAACACACCACGTTGACAAGTCAGTGCATCGGTATGAGAGCTATTTTGATGATTACTGTAAACCGTTTTGAATCGAGATACGAGTTCCATCAGTTTAGTCCGTTATTTGAAAGACATAATCAGTTCAATTATGACAAGGAACCAAATTGACAACTGAGAGAACGACATGTTCATACAAATTACTTTGATAGTGCATCATCGCTGCCAAAAGTTTGATTCGTTTATTTTAGCTGCGAACATACTATGTTCGATGATAAATTAAACGCTCTGTATAGGTAAAAACAAAACTGCAAAGGGGAATAATTTTAAAATTCAAATCCGTTATAAGATATAAAGGAACATTTTGTGTAAATAATATATTCGTTATTCATAATTCAAAACGCATTCTTACACAATTATTTTCAATGTGTATACAGCCTTATCATACAAGTTCAAATACATTATTTGACTTTACATACGCATATAAGTACGAGTACATGCATATCAGTTGTGGTTTCCCTAGTTGTTCAAATATGAATAGATTTTGCTTTTATGTTCATGGAGGTAGTTGAATCTGTACGTATATAAAAGAGGAAAATTCGAGAGAGGTTGTTTGGGAAATTTAAAGTAAAACAACGAAATTGCTGCTTGCTGTAACAAGAATTTGTGGTAATAGTGAAAACAAGTTATAATTTTTACAGTGTTTAGTTTTACGTATACACTATTCCACGAACACAAATAGTTTAAGCTATTCCGTAAACACGATCGGAATACGATTATATAAATTAAACATTTCTATTTATCAGCTGAAAATACATAGAACCAATCATTTTACAAAGGAAAATTGAGTGATGCTGAATCTTATAAAAATAACAAATTAGTTGAAAACTGGCCGATGCACTTAACCTATTGCTCAAGCACAGTTTTGCGAGGCGTGGCTTAACTATTTGTGTTCGTGGAATGTATAGAACAGCAGTATTTATGAGCTATGAGTTACTATAAAAATAGTTTAATCATTAATACATTGCGGTATGTGGGAGAAGATCAAGTTCGACGTTTTTCAGTCTCATTTCTCATTTGGCTCATTTTTCTCATTCTATCAACAACTACTGTATTCAATGCAATTCCGTCGCTAACACATTTTTATGTTGTAGGAAGTGAAAGTACTGGATTTAGTTTTATACTAGTCAAACGTCAAACGGTCGCACGCATACATCATAACGTATTCAACCCAAACAACAATTGTCTATTACTGCATTGAATATATAACGAGAAAGAAGGAGACGGAGTAAATAGAAAAATGTTTACTTTGCACTTGAAACAAATATTGTGATTATATATATATTTCCCTAAGTCCACTTCTGTAACATATTCGTTTCCTGAAAATGTGTGCTATGCGTTTTGAGATGCGACACTTGACTCTTCGCGTAGGTGTAATTGCTCAAAATGTTGGATGTGAGCCAAATGCATGAACTGAACGAAAAAACTCTTTACAACTTTAACACGGAGTACTACTACCTCTGGGGTATAGGTACATAAAAATGGAGCAATCGGAGTACTAAAAGAAAAATCGTGTTTTTATCGCTTTTACGCGATGTCGATGAATACAAAATAACAAATTAATTCAATAAGCAGTAGAAAACTATAGGAGGAAAATTATATAATAAATGAATAAAAAGCGCGCTGAAATGAATTTTAAGCAAAATGGACGTTTCTGAACTATCGCTGTAAAGCTAATCATGAAAAATGATAGGAAAGTAAACGAAGAAGAAAGAGGTTGAATAAAATTCTATTGCCTATTTAGGCTAAAGCCACAGATAATATTTGAATTGTGATAGGCTTTGTCACTTTTGTCAGTGTTTCAGATGAAAGTAAAGTGAATGAAAAGGAAAAGCGATATGTATATAGAAAAGGGATAATAGTGTAGTTTAGAATATACAGGGTACACTTTGTGATAAAATAGTCAAATAAAACAAATACATTATAGTCAAAATGGATACAAAATGTGTGGAAGTTAAATTCTTTCAAAGCCAAACTTATGACATTGATGCGGGTCTGATTTGTTAAGGTTTCAAGTCAATAGGTATTGATACAAGGTTTGGCTTTGTGAAATATCTTCTAATAATCTTTTTGTCAGGTGACTCTAAAAAAATAACAATAGTAGTTTACCTAACAAGTTTGGAAAGTATGTGTGAAAGTGAATGTTTTCCAATCGCGTTATGTACACTGCTTTTCCGTCGACCACATTTTCCATCGGAACATTAATAAAATAATTTGATAAGGAAATCAAGTAGGTGTGGAGTTTGATATAACGAAAAATGTTAGAAAACCGTATATAAAGACTGCTTATACCTCCAATTAAGATGTTGATTTAATTAACGCATAGCGTAGGTTGCAACTAGTTTCGCACAATTAAGGCATCATTATTTAATTAATTTAAGTTTTTATTTTTTACACTCATATTTTGTACTACTAGTTTGTTCTATACAAATCATTTCTTTAGTTTTGGTATTTACCTGATGATGCCTTAATTGTGCGAAGCTAGTTGCAACCTACTCTCTTCGTTAATTCAATCGTGATCTTAATTCGAGAGATAAGCAGTCTTTAATTGGGTTTTCCTACATTATCATTAATAATATGTTTGTAAAACTAGATTGCACCTAGTTTCGCACAATTAAGGCATCATCAGGCAAATACCACAACTAAAGATTTAGAGATAAATTTAGCACAGTAAAGATTCACGCTGTTAACCGGTCTATTACAGTTTTTGGACATTTGGATTTGTTGACCCATGTCCTTTTCTTTATTTATAAGTTATATAGTGAGGATGGGTCGTTGATTGAGCTTTGGTAATTTAGTTGGTAATTTAAATTAATTAATTTTAGTTTTTAATGTTTGGAGTCATGTTTTGGATTACAAATCATTTCTATAGTTGTGATATTTGTCTGATGATGCCTTAATTGTGCGAAACTAGTTGCAACCTACGCTCTGCGTTAATTCAATCGTCATCTTAATTCGAGGGATAAGTTAATTGGGTTTTTCCTACATTATTACTAATAACATGTTTGTAAAACTAGATTGCAACTAGTTTCGCACAATTAAGGCATGATCAGGCAAATACCACAACTAAAGATTTATAGATAAATTTAGCAAAGTGAAGATTCACGCTGTTAACCTGGCTATTACATTTTATGGACATTTGGATTTGTTGACCCATATCCTTTTCTTTGTTCATAAATCATAAGTTATGAAGTGTGGATGGGTTGTTGATGGAACTTTGGTTGGAAATTTAAATTAATTAATTTTAGTTTTTAGTTTTGGAGTCATGTTTTGTTGTGGTATTTGCCTGATGATGCCTTAATTGTGCGAAACTAGTTGCAATCTCGTTAATTAAGTCTACATCTTTTCTAAATCAGGTTTTCCTACATTTTCATTAATAAAATGTTTTAAAACAATTTTGGCACAAACTGCCATGACACTGACACTTATCATGGCATAGGTATTCGGAAAAGTGACAATTTTGGCAGTTTTGTTGCCATAATTATGACTTTACAGCGTTACTTTTTGATAGTGGCTAGAATTTGGGTCGGCTCGGCGGCTGTGTGTAATTGTCCACTTCTAGCTAACTAAACCAGGGGGGGGGGAAAGTGCGCCATTTCATAGTGCCTGTAGGAAAATATCATTTCGATGCTTTATTGAACTTTATAAGTAAATAAATATTATATTCCAATTTAGATTAGAATTTCGAAAATGTACCCCATCCATTGCGCATTTATTTGGCAATCTATGTTATCAATTTTCTGCATTATTGTTTACTCTTTCCAAAAATCACATCGTTTGATTCGGGTCTTCAACTTTTGAGCACTGATTACTCATTAATATCATGAATTATTCAACAACCTGTTTGTTACTTTCCGACCAATATTAAACTAAAAACGAAATAACGCAATAAATTTTGATTTATTAAAATACCTAATTATGAAATCATAAGCGTGCAGAATATATTATCATTACAACGCTGCTGTGGGAAAAGGTTACACATCAGTGGTTTCCAATTTCAAGTAACTTTTTCGATTTACTGCTCCCTGGTTTGATTTGGTTTGGTTGAATTTATGATGAGTTTTTTTCGCAACAAAGGCCACATAAAGGGAAACAACTTCAACACAAAATAATAGATAGATATAGGTATAGCAAGATTTATACCAAATCAAGTAAAATATCATAATTTAAGCGACGCTCGAAGAAAGAAAACTTTTTAACTTTATCTTGTCCTCATTTCTAAATGTGATAAAGCAACCTCAAATAAAGTCCAAATGTGTAAAGCAGTGTTAAATCATGATGGAAAGATAAAAAATCACATTGGTCATTCGTCCTTTTTAATTTACTTCTTGCAATTTCTGAACAAACTTGTTTTACTTTGTCTATACTGATGCGGGAATAAGTTTAATCTTAATTTACTCTCCTCTTCTTTACTACCCACTTCATACATGGACAATATTTGTTTTTTTCGTGTTCTTGGTGTTTACATACTTTCGTTTTATTTGTGGGTGGTACTTATTTCTATAATTTCACCAAATATCCAAGCCCTTGAACCACTACTTTAATAAACTTCCCTATTTTCTTACTAGTCCTTTTCCTTCAATTTCTTATTTGTCTAGAGAAAACTTGATACGTATTCTGAAAGCATCACGTAATCGATCTTCTTCTATGATTCTTGCTCCGCATCTTCATTGATCCTTGGATCCTTGCGCATTCCTTCTGGTTCAGTTCCTACAGGCAAATTTTAAGTATTAGATACGCCGTCTATATCGTCCTTTAGATCAGTGGACTTCAAACTGTGTATCACAAAATCCTGCGGTTGTTCCGCGAGTCAACGTTAAAAAAAATATATCTGCGGGATGACAAAGTTTGAAGAACCCTGCTTCATGAACTCTTGTGTTAGACACTGAAACAGCACATTCTTTACTTACTGGGTGAGATTTAGATGAGTGGCAATGAACAAGACAAGTACAATTTGTACTAACTGCTGTAATAAAAACAATAAAAAAGTAGCTGGCCTGGCATTGATGAAATACTATTCGAACGAAGAGCAAATAAGGTAACACAAAAAAGGACCATGTGAAGGAAGCACATCCATCAAATGGTTCTTGTAATTTCGTTCAGTTCATCTCTCATGCGAATAAAGACTTGAAGCCTTGAAGGAGATGGAATTGAAGGATATAGGATAAAAAAAAAGGTTCAATAGCTAGGTCAATAACCAGAAACATGATAATGCTTTCTTGCGCTTTCGACACTACCTATGTTATTCAAATCTATCTATAAGTATCTATATTTACTTGATGATATTTTTGAAGGGTTTCCAAAATTATGAGAGTGCGTTAAAAAGTTCATACGTTCATAAATTTGTTGGTTCGTTGAGTTTGATTTTGTGTATAGTTAATTAATGTAGTTTGCTGATTGTGTGAACCTGAACGTGAATTCGTTTTGAACTCCCGCACCGTTCGAACTATATAAACATAGACAACTGGATGAATGGACTTGGAATAAAGTTCTAGAAGTTAATGAGGTATAAAGATCCAAAATAGACAGCACTGGCAATGTGCGCGTATTCGTTTTAACATTCAAAAGCTTAAGCTCAGCTGCTTCAAGTTTTATGTATTTTCCTAAAATAGATGTAAAATAGATCCGTTTGATAATTACAAATGCGTATAGGGATCAGGGCCGGCCCGAAGCACATGAAAGCAACGAAAATTAGTTGGGAAATTGCCCACACATACACATCAGTTCACCTGAAGATCGCTGACAAAATTTTGGCCTTACGATCATCGTATAAGACAACGGCCTTAAGGTTAACTGTCAGTGTGTGGAGCCCATAAAGCACGAAAATGATTTGAATATTTCTATATATATATTTATATATTTTTGTAGTCGAGTCTAATGGGCCCCACAAACTTTGTACATAGAGCCCCGCAAACATGATTTATACGTAGGGCCCCGCGCTTGATCGGGCCGGCCCTGATAGGGATGGTTAAGGATGTGCGTATAAGGGTAACATCCATAAACATACTTTTTTTTATGCTAGATCTAGTGCGAGGCAAATGAAGTAGAACTTGTGGATTTCCGATTCAACTAACAAAAAGTATATCGGTACGGACCCGCACGTCACAAGTTTCCAACCATAGATATGAACTACGATTTCGAAGAACTCGTTGAACGGAAAGTAGAAATGACTTTGATTATATTTTGATATCATGAAAGTTCTGTACAATTTTCAGCTTCCAATCAAAAATACTTTTACGATCGACAAGTTCTTCGAAATCTTAGTTTATATACAGTCGGAAATTTGTGCGGTGCGTATCCGTACCGATTTTTTTTTATCAAATTTTTACTCTCCAACACTGTAAAGAAAGGAAAGTATTTCTGTAACTGTAATACGCAAATACAAACAATATTTTAGTGTAAAGCCTGTGTATGCATTTTAATAGGTATATGTGATATATCCGTGATATGGGTCCCGGAAAATTGCCCGAAAACAATTGACCGAAATAACAATTCCCCGAAAGAATAGTTGCCCGAAACTAAAATTCCCCGAATTACAATTTATAAAAATATTATTTGGTTAACCCAGTTCGGTAAAGGGGTTAGTCCTTATTGTTGTTAACGAGAAGTTAGTGGTATACACACAAAACGTACTTGGTTTTAGCGTACTTGGTTTGGTTTTTGAATTTTCGGTCAATTGTAATTCGGGGAATTTCATTATCGGGCAACTATCCTTTCGGGGAATTGTTATTTCGGTCAATTGCTTTCGGGCAATTTTCCTTCGGGCAATTGTTTTCGTGTAATTCTCCTAGATCCATGTGCTATTTTATGACAAGTTATCTTTTATTCCAGTCCTGTATGTTTGTATATGTATGTTTTCTAGTATACTTTATAATATATCCGATGAGAGCGATGAGATTTTAAAGAAGAAAAGAGAATACAAATAACCGAATCAATGGAAAACGTTAGAGCTGAGACTGTTTTGTCAAAAGTAAAACGAACCCCGAAAACGGTAATATCAATATGTATAAGAAACCTGGAAGGAATTTTTGATTTTCTGCTTTCACGCTTTGTTGTCAACGACTCTTTTTATATTTTATATCCTTATATCTCTCTGCCTTTAAGTTTACTTATGCCTTTGACCTTTCTTCATGTCTACTTCAGCATTATTTCTATTCTTTGATACATACGGCTCTTAGTCTTAAGTTACTTATACCTAATTGCAAAGCCAAAGACAAATAGGGGATGTTGTTTTATTTACGTACTTATCGATTAATATTTTTTCGTTGCCTAAATGTTTACCAGTATTACATACTTCAGGATCTCAGTCCTTCATGTTTGTTATCACTGGCGCCGACTTCTGAAAAATGTGTGGGTACCCTGAGTCCGAAAAAATGGTGGGACGACCTGGTGTGAAATTGAGCAAAATCGGTCGGTAAAGAAGAGCACTAGGGCACTATATGAATTTCAAAATGTAAATTTGCATATCACTGGCAAATACTCTCGTAGAGAGATTGTATTTCTCTACATTTCAAGCCCTTTAACATTTCTTCCAGCAACTTGTCGAGACGGAACTTGGTATGCATAAGTTCAGAACCGACATGAGACGACCTAGTTCGAAATTGAGCAATATCGGTCGATAAAGAAGGGCACTAGGGAAACATTTGCATTCAACTGTCAAACAAAAAATAAATTCTTGTAGATATTTCAATTATATACATTTCAATACCTATAACATTTTCTCGTAGGATGAATAGTTTGTGAGATATTAATTCCTAAAGTGTCAAATTTGTTGTGAACAAAATTCCAGCCGAAGCGAGCAACTTGTCGAGACAAAACTTGGTATGCGGGTTCAGTTCCGTGATGGGAATTCTCTTTGAAAAGAATGTGTATAATATACATATATCGGGTGTGGACTTGTGTAGGTTGCCACGCAACCCATAGAACTTGCTGTTGGTTGCACGTGCACCCTTGCAACCCACAAGTTGTTATTAGGTTTCGGGGAAAATTTCAAATATTTCTTTTTATATGGATATAAATAACATATTGGATATACTTACATAAGATGTTTTATAAGAGAAGGAGGAAGTCGCTTTACTTCTAAATTTGGAATTTTCCTTAAGAACCATAAGAATCGGGGACTGGGGAGCGCACGAATTGAATATATTGTGGGATAACCTGGTAATATTTCAGGCTGTGGGAAGAAATAAGAAGAAGGGAAGCAATTTTGAACTCAATACGGTTGTGCTCGTGCTTACGTTAAATATTTGCGTTTTCATTTTTTACGCCTGTAACTTTCTTTACATATTTATATTTTTGATTTTTTTTTGAGCCTTGATGCTTTCCCTCACGATATGGTGTTCAATCAAATGAACATATTTACGCACGTAATAGATAACGAAATATAAATTTGTGCGTATTGAAATATTTGTGTAATAGTTACTCAAAATCTAAAATTCAAAATGTACAATTCTAAAAATATTGTATAGTATAGCAACTCGACCAGACCACATTAAATTTAGTAAATTTATTTATCAAGTGATAATTGTAAAAATTACTAAATAATTATAAGTAAATATAGGTTTACTAATAGATTAGGTCATTAGGACATTGAATAGTTCAAGGTTATATCCATAACGCAACCCTTCAGTCCATCTCCGTCTTTCTCGTTCTATGTTCTATATGCTTTTACTTGCAATTACTCATCAAAACCATGGCAACCCAAAGCATACAATTGCACGACTCGGTGAGACGCGGTGACGTCTGCTTGAAGTTTGACTCCGCGTTCAGTTCAAATTTCTGTTTGTGATTTTCTGAGCCATACAAAAGCAAAGACAAAAGGGCAAAATATGTCGAGTAGCGAAAGCGAGGAAGGTGAGAGATTAATCCTTACGGCAAAACAAAAATTTTTGGCTCATGAAGAAGGAAAAAAAGATATTATACCCAACAAATCCGCAAGAAGAAATACGAACTAACCTCAAGTTTGACGTTTGACCGTTTGACGTTTAACCTGCGTTCGGCATTAGGAATTTCGTGTGTGATTTTGTGATTTTAATTGCTTTATTGTTTCTAAAATATGATTGTGGATGTTCAAAATTCGCTCGTTTTATTACTCGCACTCTCTCATAAGACTCTTCCTAACGTAACTTGTCGCGAAAATAACTATTAGTAAATGATATTCGTATACAAATACAAATTCAATTTCCTGATGGTAAAAAAATAGATACTTTGGTATCACATAAACATACCTATTACAATCTGGATCCTTTGGCCACTAAGCACGACTGTACAGTCACACACTGAAATAATAAATCGGTGCGTTAAATTCGCACCACACAACTTTCCCACCACATACACTACGATATCGTAAGTGTAACTTCAATCGTAAATGTATTTTTTTATTGGAAAGTGGCAATTTTCTCATCAATTTAGTGATATATCAATATAATTTTCACTTTCCGATCAAAATGACTTTTACGATCAACGATTTCTACCACACACAGTGAGATTCGTGTAAATTCGTCAAAAACCCAACTTCGACATTTTATCCGATTACATATCTTTCCTTACTATACCTTTGGTAAGTCGGAAAGTAACCAATGGAAAAAAATATTCATATAAAGGATTAATATACTTAAAATGATACGGCCATGTGTAGTAGTAGTAGTAGTAGGAATAAATGGAATAGCAGGATAATGCGACTCATTTATATGCATATGTTCTGATCCCGGAACCATGAACCTAATTCGTTTATGCCGTACTTGCGCGCATCGTTAAAATATTCGTTGCTTTTCGGTCATTTTATTTTCTTTCCTTTTTCCCATTTATGTTTGTTTTTCCAGGGATTTTCAAGCTTTTTACGGCGTTCATATGTGTTACTTTTATTCCATAGTAAACCAGCTTTAATCATGGTATTGTTGGCACTCATTCGTTTTTCTGTCGCTTGGTTCCTTGTTGCGAATGGTATTCGCGCGCGGCGGGTAAATGCTATAACTACGCCACTGCCAGCCACCTAATCAACTTATTCCCTAATAATAAACTATAAAACGAATAAAACTTTCTTTTTAAATGAATATCTCCCTGAAAACCATTTCAAAACTTTTTTTCATTTTCGTCATCACAGTCATTCTCTATACAAATTTTCCACGCACCAAAAATCAAAATGCATATTTCAAGCATACCAAATAGTCAAAATTTATATATTTTTGTGCAATTCTTTACAAATCACAAAAAGTTGATACATTTGAAGTTCTTATAAAAATATGTAGATAATAGGTAGTAGTTTACCTAACAAGTTCGGAAAGCGATGTCGAGTGTGTGATTTGTGAAAGTAAATGTTTTCCAATCGCGTTAGGATATCTTTATTAACCGATTTTGATACAAACTGCCATGACACTGGTCACGTAAGGGTCACTGCCATGACCCTTACGAACACCACCTGCAAATGGGAATTTAACATGGTAGTTGAAAGATGGGAATATGTGAATTATTATGTGGATTATATGTGGATTTTGTGGATTATGTGGATTATATGTGGATTATGTGGATAATCCACATAATTCACACAATCTACATATTCCCACCTTTCACCTACTATGTTAAATTCCCATCTGCAGGTGGTGCTCGTATGGGGTAATCTCTTCTACTACTACTACTTCTACACATACACTTGTCATGGTAAATGACAAGTTTGTAACTTTTCCGCACAGTTCCTTGTTTTGTTAGCATGGTTATGACCACAGAATCAAATTGTATTTAAGTAATTAATTAAATTGAGTCAAATGTTTACTTGCCGCATACCTAAATAAGCTTACAATAATATTAAGGACTAAAAAGGCGCGTCGCTTTTAAGTGTACGCCTGGGAAACACTAGGAATAATTGCAAAACTTGTTCTGTCAACTTTAACATATTTTTTTCATTCAAACGAAGTACCACAAGTAACTAACTTACACTTACTGGCTGAAATTTTAATTGCTATATTTTAGTGGCTGGCGGCTGCTAATTGAATGATTTGCATTGTTCACTACGTACAATCAACTTGTCCAAAACTAATTAACAAAGTGTCTCGGCCTTCCTATTTTCGATTTATCGAGAATTATCCACTTTGAATGAACGTTTTCTTAGTTTCTTACATACAATAATCCACACTACCATGAATTTGACTCGTTTATTTTACCGTCGTTCATAGGAACATAGCACATGCTATGTTCGACGATAAAATAATCGCACGGTATAGATATACAGGGTGTTTCATGTTGGGCGTATAACTTATATGTATACGTGAAACTCTTCTTTGCATTTGCACTGGATAACCAGGTATTCAGTCATATCGGTTCGGGCTCAATGACAATGAAGAAGTTCGTCACACTTTCTTTGTTCACTCATTTTATCCAATCTTTAAGCTTCTGCAATGAATTCTGTAGGTAGGCGGGAGGAGAATCCTGTATAGGATAACTACTGACTCCCGTCAGTAGCAAATGTCAGACTCTTACTGACTAAACTCCCATCTAAATAACTATCTTCGGAAAAAGATCCATGGATAGGAAGCCTGGAGGCGCCTCTGCCTTAGAAAGGGTAGGACCTAAAATGCAAAAAGCAAGCAACCGGTTGAACATGAATTCTGCTTTTTCAAAACTTTCTACATTCCCAAGCTAAGCATTGAGCTTCTGTATTTATTTATTCCTATGCTTCTAATTAATAGTACGCACGAAGTTTATAATAAAAAATACTGGACAGCTATGGCAGTTTCTTTGTAGTATTGTCAATGGTGAAACACAATTTCTGAAAAACAATGTTTACGCGACGCAATTGTGAATAAAGCAACCGAAACGTTACTATAAAGTCACCGTAAAATAGTAGTTTACTTAACAAGTTTGGAAAGTATTCAATTTCTCACGAGCACGATAATTTGGAGCACGAGTAGAAGTCGAATGCTGCACATCGCGCGAATTGACCATTTGTCACTTTCTCGCACAGTTTCTTGTTTTGTTACCATACTTTGTAATAGTGGCTATAATGTGAGTCGGCTGTGAGGTATTGTCAACTTTCTAGCTAACCTAACCTATGGCAAAAGTGTGCCATTTCCTAGTGGCCGTAGGAAAAGAAAATTTCGAATGAAGTTAATTTATTTAGTCTGTAACTAATCAAAATAATTATTTTTCTCGGGACTGCTAAGAAATGACTGCTAGAAAATTGGCAATTGCTGCGGTAGCCCACTAAAATGCCGAAAAGGCAAAACTATGGTAACCAACTACCCAAACAATGTTGAAATAGACATTTAAGTTCTGATTTTGTATTATATTGAATGTCCTCTCGGTGTCTATGGCATGTGTTTGTCAAAATCATTTTATCAATGTTCCGATGGTAATATCATGTGCGTCCACAACATAAGCAGTGTACATAATGCGAATGGAAAACATTCAATTTCTCACTTATTATAGGCAAATTACTATTTCTATAGATCTGGCAGCCGAAATATTGGCAAAATTCAGTGCGTAACTACTATGAAGAAAAGGGAAAGTAGTACTTAATACTTGATTAAATAGGTACTACCTACACCAGGGGGGCCATTACGAAAATTTTACTTATACGGAATAAACATTCCTTGCTACGCCACTGACAAAATTTGTAATATTTTGATGCGCGATATTGTGTTGTGATAAACCGCATAATTCGATTGGTTTCTCTCTTTCACTTTATTTTATTTAACTTTTGTTGCTTTGTTTTATCTTATCGCGAATTAAACTTTGTGTTTTTTTATGGAGAACAAATAGTTATCTTGCCTGAAAAATTTGAACAAGCGAACGATATCGGGTCACTTATTTAATTAATGAAGTTTACTCTCGTTTTATACCAACAGTCAACGCGGCGCGTTCCGTCAAAGGTTGGTTCCAATATACAAATTGGCGCTGTATTTGTGGTTAACTATACCGTGCGATTATTTTATCGTGGAACATAGCATGTACTATGTGCCTACGTACCACGATAAAATAAACAAGTCAAACTCATGGCAGTGTGGATTTGTATTGCTAGCGACACACCGACGGACTGGGAGTGGGGATGTGGGCAGTGGCAATGCAAGATCAAAGTAATTTGTATGAACATGCCGCTAGTGTCAGTTGTCAATTTTATTCCTTGTCATAATTTGAATTAATGGTTTACAAATTGTTCATCAGTCATGTACAGGTACACAACCCAAGAAA
>JARJEB010018969.1:0-12384 GCA_030264535.1 Liometoxenus newtonarum | reverse complement strand
TGGCGGTAAACGTTAGTCAATGTGTATTCAGAACAATTTATTCGTCTCCTCTGTTAACCTAGTCACTAGTGATGGGACTTTTCGTTACTTTCGTGTACTTGTACTTAATCATCGTTACTTTCGGACTTAGTACTCATAAAAAGTATTCGTTACAAATATCGTTACTTCCAGGACCGGATTATGCCTATCGTAGGCCCTAAGCACTTAACTGAAATTTTTTTGGTGACCACAAAAAAGCTCTCAAGTCTCAAGTAGTAAAAAAAGTAACGAATACATTTTTAAATGAATACTCGTTACATCGAATCCTTTCGAGTAACGAATACTTAGTTACTTACCCATTACTACGAGTCACTGGCGCACACACTTGACACCTTCTCCAGACATATACAGTACTGTTTCGGGCTATGAGCCTTCATCAGTATGCCTTTCAGTATGCCTTTCAGAAGGTGTCAAGTGTTCGAGTCACTGTTGCACTAGGTTAACAGAGACGAAGAAATTGTTCTGAATACACATTGACTAACGTTTACCGCCATTGTAAACATTAAATTGGGTAAAATTCCCTCTTATTCGCATTTATTTATTTACTTAAGAAGAATTATAACAGGAATAGAAATAAGTTCATTATTTTCAGTTTAATTTTTATCATGGGCCTAAAATGGTGTGCACCACGTGTTATGGCAAAACCATTCAAACATACAAATTCATTCAAATATGCAATAAGGCACATGAAAATATGCAATATTATTTGAAGCACGTAGAAGCAATGAAGACAATAAAAGACGAAACTGAGGTTGATGTAATAAAAACGGAAGAAATAAGTATTGGACCTACCAGAATTACAATTGATGGACTAGAATTTGTAGAAGAAATATCAAACGCTGAAAGAATACTTCAAGAAAGAATGGAAAAAGAAGAAACTAGCAATAATGAAGATAATGAAGCACTGAAGACAATAAAAGACGAAACTGAGGTGGACGTAAAAATTGAAGAAATAAGTATTGGACCTACCAGAAATACCATTGATGAACGAGAATTTGTAGAAGAAATGGAAAATGAGGAAAGAATACTTAAAGAAAGAATGGAAAAAGAAGAAACGAGCAATAATGAAGAAATTACTATTTCTCACACAGCAATAGTAACTGAAAAGGAAATAAATAGCAGTGATTTCGTTCTCACAGTAGAAGAAATTGACACACAACTGCTCGCTGAACCAATTGGTTTGATTAGATGCAAAGATTGCCGTTTGTTGTTCAGTAACAAGAAAGAACTCGGTGATCATCGGAAAGAAGCCAAACATACCAAAGAAAAACCGTTCCGCAATGAATCATGTGAAGCCTCTTTTGGAACGACATACAATTTGAGAAGTAATGCACAACGGGCGCAGCAGACCGCTCGCAAATCCACCGGAGGAGAAGAGAATCGACACCAACCGCTCAAAGGCCATGAGACCGATGTGGTATACCCGGAATCTCGTTCAAATACTCATATTCGTGTAAGTAAATAAGCTCTATTAATTAAGTTAGAATCCAGATATAGCGCGTCACAGTGTAAGAACTTTCCGATACCCCACAGAAAGATGTTTTAGGGAGATGTAGGGACTTCTAAGCTTCACAAGACTTGTCTTGAGAGTTTTTAGCTGCGTTCCTTTTACAATAAAGTAAGTATCGGCACTCACTACACTGAATATGTGGTACTCAGAAAATGACGGTCATCAATTAAGAAATTTATAAAACATTAGAGCTGTCATTGTGGTCCTCTCCTCTCACAAAAGCAGAAGCTCTCGAGCAAGCTCAGATTAACTGCAAGCAACTGAGTAATAACATCACAACTGAGAATTAACTGAGATTTCCTGTAAAAGGAACGTAGCCATTGCCTAAAATCAATATTTTGCGAGTTATTGCTTAATATCGTTTTGATCTTGAGACGATTACCGACCGATTTTCTGAATTTTCTACCAGGTTGGCGTTTTATTAGTGTCCTCTGTCCTGAACCCGTATACCAAGTTGCATCTCAATTCGTTCTTTGTTTTGGCTAGATGTTTATCGCAGTGGCCACACACGCGTGCGGATATCACGACAAAACCAATTTTTCGGCCTTATAGAAGCGATATTCGTGGAGATTCATTGAAAACCCAACTTCGAATATTTGCACGAACGCATACCCACGTTATTGTCGGAAAACAATTAAATCGGTACGGATTGCCCCGATTTTGAAAATAATTTTGATCGGAAAGAGGAAATTTTACAGAAATTCAGTGATCGCAATATATAATCAATGTCATTTCCACTTTCCGATTAAAATTACTTTCAAGGTCGGAGAAATAGTTGTACGATTTTGAAACACCGTATATACTACAGGATATTAAGGCGCAATTCCACTGAGGCAACTTTTTAGGCAACATGTAGCATGCCCCATTGACGCATCTTTCCATTGAAGGAACTCGAGGCGACAAGAAACAAGTCGCCGCGCCGCACGTTAGATGTTTATTGTTGCCGGGAAGCATGCGTCACCTCTCGACAGAATTTAACGTGTCGAACAGTGTCGTCGTTATCCGCGTGAGACATGGACTGGAATAATGAAAGAACTACGTCATTTAATGAACATTACCATAATTTACCCGAATTATGGAAAACCAAAATTAGTATTTATAAATACATTTCAACTAAAAATGATAAGTTACTGAGTAAATACAATTGTACGGTGGCTGAGGTAAAAAATTAAATCAAGCAATTTAGCATTTCATCGTGAGCGAAAAATCTACAATCAATAAAAGTGGGTTCTTCTGCACTTGTCTTTTTTTACGATTCACACCTATTACCAAATAAGCAGTTGCCGTGACTGTTCGTAAAAACATGACATGATGCTGCAAACTGAAGAAAGTAATACAGTTGCACATGTACTGTTGCCTAAATGGAATCGTTTAAGACGCATACTACAAGCATAGACGACAAAGCGCATGCGATATGGGGAAACAAAATCCGCATGCTATATTACTGAATTTTGTGCCACATTGTCGGACGACGCACACCTGTATCAGGCAACGCTAGGAAACAAGTATCATGCCTCATGTCATTCAGTGTTGCGTGTTGCCTCAGTGGAATTGCGCCTTTAGAGCGTATGTAAAAATGCATGGTGAAACGTGGAACTCGTTGCAAAATGTGTTGCCGGCTAGAGTTCAAGTGAGAGGGTCTTAGGTATATAGGCAAAGGGTTATAAAGGGAATTGTATTAACGGGCGCCACTTTGGTAGTCATCCAAAGAAATTAGTACTTAAGTCACTTTCTTTATTCTTAAATCAATGTTGTCTCATTGTCAAATTGTACTGGACTCTGTGACCACTTGTACTTGACTGTGACCATTTGTACCTGACTGATTTTTGTAGCTCTGATTATCTTATCACATTCATTCCACAGCAAAGTCGTTCATACTGCATTCACTCATACATACGCACCGTAAATAAATGCAGATATAAACAATTTAAAATAAATGGTGCTACATTACAACTAGCACTCAATTAACTACACTAAAGTCTATTCATTTTATAGGTGCGTTCAGATGACTCTCACAACGAAGTAAAAGCGCGCCAATACGAACAATGCGATCGGCGATTCACCCGGCCAGTGCACCTCCGCACTCACATGAACTCTCACAATAGAGGAAAACCGTACAAATGCGAACAATGCTATCGGCGATTCACCGATCCATCGAATCTGCGCAGGCACATGGATATCCATAACGAAGTAAGAGTAAGGGTGCACAAATGCGAACAATGTGATCGGCGATTCACCCAGGCATCAAGTCTCCGCAGTCATATGGACATACATAACGGAAACAGAGTAAAACCACACAAGTGCGAACAATGCGATCGGCGATTCTCCCGGCCAGCGCACCTCCGCAGTCATATGTACATACATAACGGAAACAGAGTAAAACCACACAAATGCGAACAATGCAATCGGCGATTCACCCAGGCAGCGAACCTCCGCACTCATATGTACATACATAACGGAGTAAAACCGCATAAATGCGAACAATGCCATCGGCGATTCACCCTGGCATCGGACCTGAGCAGGCACATGGACATACATAACGGAGTAAAAGCGCACCAATGCGATCGGCGATTCGCTCGGGCATCGACCCTCCGCATGCACATAATGATACATAACGGAGTAAAAGCGCACCAATGCGAACAATGCGATCGGCGATTCACCCGGGCAGTGTACCTCCGCACTCATATGTACATGCATAACGGAGAAAAACCACATAGATGCGAACAATGCGATCGGCGATTCACCCGGGCATCGAACCTCCGTACTCACATGCTTATACATAATGGAGTAAAGGCGCATAAATGCGAACAATGCGATCGGCGATTCACCCAGGCAGCGAACCTTCGCAATCATATGTACATACATAACGGAGTAAAACCACATAAATGCGAACAATGCAATCGGCGATTCACCCAGGCAGCGAACCTCCGCACTCATATGTACATACATAACGGAGTAAAACCACATAAATGCGAACAATGCGATCGGCGATTTGCCCTGGCAGGGAACCTCCGCACTCATATGTACATACATAACGGAGTAAAACCACATAAATGCGAACAATGCGATCGGCGATTCACCCAGGCATCGGACCTGCGCAGGCACATGGACATACATAACGGAGCGCACAAGTGCGAACAATGCGATCGCCGATTCTCCCTGCCAGTGCACCTCCGCAGTCACATGAACTCTCACAATAGAGTAAAACCGTACAAATGCGAACATTGCGATCGGCGATTCACCCGGGCAGACAACCTTCGCAGGCACATGAATATCCATAACGGAGTTAAGGCGCACAAGTGCGAACAATGCGATCGCCGATTCACCCGTGCATCAATTCTTCGCACTCACATGATTATACATAACCGAGAATTATCATACAAATGCGATCAATGTGATAAGCGGTTTGCTGTCCGTCGTACTTTAAATGCGCATCAACTCGCCCACCAACGGATTCACATCGCCAACACCTGCACGATTTGCGATAAAGCCTTTGGCACTGCCAGCGCCCTAAAGGTACATTTGCGATTACATAATATTGTAAATTATAAGAACACGAACAAATTGAAGTGACTGCAGTAAGGAGCAGCAACAAAGTGAGGAAGATTAAAGTGAAAGAGAAAGACGCAAGTTCAAATGAACGGAAGCTGTTATTTTTTGTTTCTCTAGAGTCTAGCGCGTATGATCGAGCATAAAAGGGGATAATTTAATCTATTACATTAGATATACCTCCTATACTGTCCATTTCTTTCGATTGTTTCTGTTTCCCTAATTTTCAATACAATTCGATTGAAAGTGCCAACAGGGTAGTTCACCTCATTGGAAAATGTACAGAATTGTATGTGTACATGTTAATTTGATGTGTTATAATATCCGTATTGGTCTTACATTTTAAAATTATTCATTAGTTAATATAATAAACAAAATAGTTGTGCACAATTTGAAACTCGCGTCACCGTGACGTCATCGTGGGAGACAAATTCGCACGTTCTCGCAAGCTACCGAAAGTACGCGATCGTCTGTTTACAAGCGATAAGCAACATAAGCTGCGTTCGGCTATTCAGACAGAGTTGGAGTGTAGCTGGAGTGGTGTTTGAGTGTATAAAGATTGCTCCATTCATCGTTTTTGGAATAGCCGAACGACTAAAGCGCGTTTAGAGTGAAAAGAGTCAATAGAGTTGAATAGCCGAACGCAGCTATAAATCCATTTCCCACCTCCCTTGATTAAGTCACGGCTCCCGCGAATTTTGAATTAATTTTTAATAATTTTTAGCATATAAACAAGTATATTTCAAAAAAAGTAAAAATACGGGTCAATTATTTTTTGACGTAGATTACAAATATGCAATAAAAAAAATTGACCGAACTACCCCATTAAATGTTTTCGAACTTCCCATATTATTTATTATTTGACTTGACAAAACAACTCAAATGACGTGATCTAATAATGTGGCACGATAAGGGTGAGAATGCTGGACATCATATTCAGAAGAGTGTACAGGCAAAAGCCTACTTGCACATACTGTGCATGAAAGAAGAAGATAAGAGCTGATAAATAAAGTGACCCGGCTTCACCTTTGTCGTATTACGACAATCAAAAACATGTCGTGCAAAAACTCTAATATTTATAACGATAACCTTCCTATGCAGTTTATATTATTCACAGGAGCGGACCGCTAACTTTAGCGGCCCTGGGCGAACACTGGGGGGCCTATCCAATTAACCAAACTCTGGATACTTGGATATACAGATTGTGTAAGTTCACGGTGGCCGCGAGTGACGGGGCCCTGGGCTGCAGCCCATACCTAATTCCGCCTCTGCATGACTATATTCTATTCTTGTACTGATATTTGGTATTCTGACCATTATTCATTGAGATTGTTACTAATTTGAAACTTTAGGAAAAAACACACACACACACACGACATCAGGCCAAAAACCACGTTTTCCCGACTTCGAAATTTTGACCAGTTACATATCTTTCCTTAATCCTTACCATATTACCTTCGGTATGGTCGAAAAAGAAGAATTCGTATTTTTGATTTTTTGCGAGTAACAAAAAGAATTGAATAGTCAATGGAATAAGTGCATGTGCCGCTCTTAATATATTTACAGCACCATTCCTGTTTCTGAGTATTTTGGGTTGCCTACACACAATACTGATTTTAGGGTTTTCGCCAAGGATTTTCCCTTACTGTGAATACGAGCATGAAGAAATACGAATACAATTAAAAAATTAAAATTATACCTTTTGCCTTCAATGCGCATTGTAGTTTTGTTGCTTGAAGTATTTTCTCACACCTGATACGATTGTCGTCGATTATTCCATAGATTTGAATAATAGTCGAAATTTAAGAAAAAAATCTTATTGACAGTACACATGCATGACATTTTGAGTTTACAAACTTTACAGGTTAGAAATATTAGGTTATAATCGAGGTTATAATGAAATTGTAGATCTCCTTAGTCCTTATTTAAATATTCGTCTTCTGTATCAGTTCAAAACTGTGATTTCTTCTAAAATCTTCTGTTTTGTTTGTTTTTTACTTTTTTCTTTTGAAATCAAATTCATTCAAAAAGTACAAAAAAATACTAATTAAGGATTTTATGAATTGAAAAATATTATTGATTCTTAATTCTTGATGTTTTGATATTGATGATGTCTCCTATCGCCATTTGACTATATTGACTGTAAATGTTCAAAAATTAACTTAACACAATGGAAACTTTCTTTAACAATACAATAAAACCCCCAAAAAAACAAAGTAGTTTCCGGTTTGGTTTGGTAACAATACAATAAACAAAGTAGTTTCCGTTTTGGTTTGGTAACAATACAATAAAACCAAAAACAAACAAAAAACAAAGTAGTTTCCGGTTATTCCAGGAGACACGTGATATTTAATGGTTAAAAAGAGGAATGTTTATCGACTTACCAATTACAAGACTTTTACTTTACAGTAACGAGTAAAACATTAACAAAGAATAAGTTTTTTTATCTTATTTGACTCCTGGAGCACAGTTAATAACATAATATAACCTCAAACTTATGGGGACGTTCATGTATTCTTCCTTTCTTTCTTATTTCTATTTCTTTCCATAGTTTCCATCAATAATAAATATGTCGAAAATGAAATGACTTTAGGCTTCGTACGGTCAACAAACAAAATGGCCAATCCCTCACGCTCAAGGTTAGGTAAATCTTAGGATAGGCAGCCAAACTGACATAAAAACATGAAATGGTCACCACACATCACAACAGCAAAATATTACAACTACAACTCTTAAAGCCTAATGTAGCAACGTTATTAATACAAAAAAAGACAAGACAACGTTGCCATTATTTATTGGAAGACGCTTTGACTGATATTTATAAATTTATTTATTTATTTATAAACCAAAGACAAATCAAATGAGTAATAAATAAATTAGTATCCATATAGTTGGACGCATTAAAAATAAATTTTCTTCATTAATAAATATTATATGCTTACTTAATTTTACATTGAAATTACTTTTTAGTACATAAATAAATTTGGTATTGGTATTTTATATTTTATATTTTTTTATATTTTAAAAGTTTATCTAAAATAACTTTGTTTCAAGGTCAAAATTTTTGTGTTTTTGTCAACTTAGAACTTTAAAAATATTTTTTTAATTGTTTTATTATCTAAATAACATGGAACTGGAAAAAATATTTAATGAAAAAAAAAATTATCATTGACGTAAATTTGGTGGAAATTTATTTTTGGTATATTTAAAGGTATCACTGGTTTTTATCTAAAATAAAGAAAAAATCATTAAAATTCTTTTTTATAATTTAAAAATAAGAGTAATAACCTCATAATAACTTATTTTAAAGATCTGGAAAGCAATGTCAAACACATGTCAAAAATCAGATATCTGTCATACTGTAAACTGTCATCTGTCATACTGTCAAATCAGTTTCATAAATATGAAAGAGAATAGGATAGTAAAAATTACCTAAAATTTTAATTAATAAAAAAACTTACCACTCTTTTTGGTGAAAATATGTTTTATTTGTTGTTCACTGTTTAAACAAAACCATATTTTGAATAAGTCAAGTCAACCGTTACGTTTTCAAATAAATAATGTGCGATCATTGCTAAAATTATGATGGCGAACAATAAATTTTTGAAAAAGTCCAAACACTGTTCTCGTACTTTGTTAACAAAATCGATTGCCATTTTTGACTAGAAATTTAAAAAAAAAATTATTAAATTTATGGGAAATATTGAATATATAGTTAAATACCTAAGAATACGTATAAATATAATATTTTTGGGTTGGGTAAATGACAACCGTACTGTAACTGCAAACTGGTTTTTTCTCTTGTTTAGCCCTTCCGTTTAATGCGTTGGAGTTCCTCGCACTCTTGTCACTGGTAGTAACACTGGTTAGTTGTTTTTTTCTTCTGAAGCAGTCCACTTGCTAACTTTTTTCTCTTTTCCTTTTGATAATTTCATGCAGTTTAACGGTATTTTTTTTACTTTCCGTTTTGATGATTATTTTGATATCGATGCATCCGCCATGCAAAGCTAAAAACGCGAACTTACAAAAATATGTGAATTAACTTCTTCATTCTTCAGTATAAGTTGACTTATTGACACCAATTCACCGTAATTATATTTTCTATTTTTGTTAATGTAAGTTTATTTATTTATTTTGATGATAATTAAAATATGCTCAAAAATAATTTTGTTAGCGATTTCTATTTGATGCTTACTGCTTATTCTTAAAATATACTAGCGCAGAAATTTCATTTCAATGTTTTAAAATAGAAGTGAATACATACACATATGCATATTGAACGATGCGCTATTTTTACACGTAAGCGTAAGTCTTTTAAGGTTTAAGGTTAAGCAGCAAATATTCAAATCGTAGCCCAGATTTTACTAATAAATCAATAAAAATTAGTACCTACTTAAACAAAATATTATTTATGTAACATAACATTAATAATTTATTTACATTTTCATCAGTGTGCAGCCTCATGAATTTTTTTTAGAGGTGGGTGCTCAAATTTTATAACAAAAACTAAAAGTACAATTGAATTTTTTTAATCTTTAATTTTATACTAAACATGGTATTACATTGCAAAAAGTTGATATTTTGATTGAAAAGGGGGTGCGCCAGCGTCCCCCCCCCCGCCCTTGTTGCGGAGTGATTTTCATTATAAACTAACTTAGCAAATATCTAATCAACGATTAGTTGCTTCATTATTTTTTACGTTGGTAGTATTGGTTAGCGGTTATAACCTAACCTAATTTCTTCATGATGGTTAAGCTGTCAAAATATTTCCAAAAATTTAGGAATATTTATTTTTTTTGGTGAAAAAACTTACAATTGCTTCAAGGTTACTTTGTGTACAATTGGTACAAATACCTATATGAAAAATATTTTTTCGAATTCATAACAGGTTTATCAGAGAAATAATTTTTGACTAACTGATAAGAAAGATTTTGCAATTTTTTGCTTCGTATACGTTTTCGTGCTGTAAGTTCGACAAGTAAAATCGAAATATTTATACTTATTTGATATCTTTACAGGTGTGGACGTACGTTCATATTTTGGAAATTATTTTTTGCAAGTATACCTACAGATTTATAGTCAATATTTTTAAATATACTTAATCATAATTTCTTTGCCATATTTCCAAATATTGCCAATAAGTTGACATAAAAACGCAATCATTTGTATTAATAACAAAATAGTAAAAATAAATAAAAATAAAATCGATTGCAAACAACGAGATACGAAATAATTTAAGTAACTTTTGTGAAAGTAAAAAACAAATTAATTTATTTTCGTAGACTGTGAAAATTGAAAGAAATGGGTCGCCTTTCGAATTCATTATCACTTTTCTGGGGATTAATCATTGTTTTTAATTTAATTCAATCCGACGATAGTAGGGAAGTGTCAACGGAAGGCTATAAAAAAGCCGCGTTTGAGTTGATACCCGTGGTTAGTGAACTCTTGCAAACTGATTTAAACAGTACGGGTAAGATTGGGATTTTCTATAAGAAGAAGTAAGAAAAATATCATGCAATAATTTTTAAAGATTTCAGGAATATGTTGGAGAACTCCAAATACTGCGATGCATGTAGGCTAATTACGGAGGATATCAACACCCAGCGTTCAATTTTACAGTTTAACCGTACCGGTGACGATCCATTATTTCAACGTGCTTGTTTAATCCTGGAAACCGACAATATAATATCTAAAAGGGAATGTATCGGTTTGGTTGATGTTTATGGGGTAAGTGCACTAGCTAGGACAGCTAGGTTATGTTAGAGGTTGAAATAGTTTCGACGCTTGCGTACTAGACCTCACAGTTAATTTGATTTACAGGACTTTGTCCGGTACGTAACCAACAATGTGGAAGATGCACGTGAGATATGTCCAATTTTATTGCAACAATTTCAATGCACAGACCTCCAAAAAGCTGATTATTCTATAACAATATCCACCGATGTTGTGAAACCCAAACGCGAATCTGCTAATCAGGACGGGGAATTACCAGCACTTCGCGTCTTGCAAATTACCGACGTACATTTCGATCCTTCGTATAGAGCTGGAAGCAATGGCAATTGTATGGAGACCATGTGTTGTATGAACATCAGTGGCGAACCCCAAACGGTTGAGGATGCTGCGGGATATTGGACTGACTATCGCGAGTGTGATATTCCTGATTACTTCATCAATGACACTTTTGCTCATATTGCAAAAACTCATGTAAGTGTCAATCCATTGCAACTTGTAACTTTCTATTTCTAAACGTTTTTTTTTTCTTAGGAATATGATTACGTTTACTTTACTGGCGACATAATCGGTCACCAATTGTGGGCGACGACTAGAGAGGCAAACTTGCAAGATATGTCCAACTTTTGGCAACTTTTCAAGCAACATTTTACTGATCAAAAAGTTTTTCCTTTATTAGGCAACCATGAAGCGCATCCTTGCAATATGTAAGTGCAAAAATATTTGCAAACATTTTTCTCATTATTTTGCTTTGTCACTAGATACCCACCACCAGTCATGAATGCAGGAAAATTTTCAGTACAATGGCTGTTCGATGCAACTGCTGAATTTTGGAAAACTTGGCTTCCTAACGAAGCCCTAGAGACAGTGAAAAAGGGTGGTTATTACAGTATCAGCCCCGAAGATGGTTTCCGCATCATCGCCATCAACAGTAATATTGCCTACAACTTGAATTTGTAAGTTTGTATAATAATATTTGGCCGCATTGCAATTTGGCAACATTGCAGTGGGATAATCATGGACGATAAGGATCCGTATGGGCAATTGCAATGGCTGGCTGATGAGTTACATAAAGCTGAGGACAATAATGAAGTGGTGCATTTATTGAGTCATATACCTGGAGGCGCTGACATGGTAAACTCGTGGGCGCAGAAGTTGCGTCAAATTATCCGCCGGTAAAATTAACCAAAAAATTTTCCAGAATTGAGAATTCGATGTAATTTTTTTTTTTTGCTGACAGATATCGCAATATTATTGCTGCAATTTTCAACGGTCACACGCACTTCGACGAACTTAATCTTTATTACTCAACTGACAACCAGCCGATTACAGTTGCTTATAACGGTGGCAGTTTGACACCTTACAGTAATGTCAATCCAAATTACAAATTATATTCCGTTGACCCGACAAATTGTGTAAGTTTTAACAATATTGTCGACATTTTAGTAGCACTTGATTGTAAATGGCTTTTAGGACGTCTTGAATTATGACATGTTCATGATGAATCTGACGGAAGCAAATGCAAACGGTATGCAGTCTCCAAACTGGTATAAAGG
>JARJEB010018958.1:0-12277 GCA_030264535.1 Liometoxenus newtonarum | reverse complement strand
TCTCCAAACGCCACTTAATTTAATCAAAATTGTAATAATAAATGAACAATGTCAAGGTTATGGCATTTGACGTTTGTTACCGTTACGCCAGTTGGGTTGCATAGGATTGCTCTACTGCTTACTGCACGCCGATTGGTCCGTTACAGTTTAGCGAGTTGGGTTGCATAGAATTGCTCCACTGCGTACTGCAAGCCGATTGGTCCCAAATCACTTTATGCTCCTAGGAGTATAAACTAAATTACTTTATGCTCCTAGGAGTATAAGTTATTATGAGTATCGGAGGCACCATAAAGCTACACTTATACAGCATGCAACAGTGTATGTAATGTGTCACTTATACGACTTTCGGAGATAAAATACTATTATTGTATTGGTAGGTACGTATAATCAATTTATGTATTTGTGTTTTGATGTCTTTGGGTGACGGTGACAACAATTTAACACACACTTGCATGAGAGCTGAGAACTTAGAGATTGTAAATTTTGTAAAGATGGGAAATAAAGTCGAAAACTGTACATGTACATTCACAAAAGCTAAAAAGGAATTAAAATATTTATTACATTGACCTATAAAATATACAACTCAAAGAAACCTGCAACACAAATACCTACCTATATGACGACAATAATTATTATTGTGTTTATTATTTTTGTTTATAAAAGCACGTGCTACTTAGAGACACAAAATAAATAACGAAATAGCTAAACAAGCAGAACCACTTTAGGCTCACGGCAACAATTATTAGTAGACGACGACTCACCAAACAAACTTCATGTAATAAATAAATAGTAAAATAACAAAAAGTAAAAAGTAAAAGAGCACACAAACGAGAAATTCTTCAACTACAAAGTTTTTAATTGCGATGTTAAATCATGATATTGATATGATATGAAGAATAATACGTATTTTGTTACATTTGTCTCTCTTGGCGCTCAACACTTTTGAGCCAAAAATGTTAAATAAGCAAAAAAGGCGATAATTTGATTTGGCTACATGTTAAATATTATTGTTAGTAATAGCTAATTCAACAACGCGAGTCGACAACCGAATAGGCAACAAAAATCAAACTACAGTTACAGGCATCTATCTGATTGATATTTTTTCTCAATAATCCATGAGTTGAATCTAACTCTAACACTTCTGGTCTCAATCTTTATGTACAAGTATATATTGTACTTACTTATGCTGTTGTGCGCTCCTCTTGTTTTTAAATAATTAGTGAGTGATCAAAAATGAATGACATCCAAGTTGGCTTCGGCCTATTAGTAGCGATTTTGCCTCATTCATTTTTGATCACATTATATCTTTGTTTCTATAATAGCAATTTTGCCTTTACTTAGTATGACTTTACCTATAGCTATGTAAATACCAATTGAACGAAGATTATTATTATATATATATATGTAGGTATTGCTAATCGAAGATTAATTCGCATCAATTCAAGTTGTTTATGAAGTTCTAATTAAAATAAAATTACCGAGAAAATTAGATAATTTGCTAATTAGAAATATGCCCCACGTTGGGCGCCAATCTAAGATTTGTTCGGATGTTTTTAGTTGAGGTGAGTGAAAAGAATACACAATCAACTTTATCACTCGGTAAATCACTAAATTAATATCCCAACATTGGCGCCCAACGGCCATGAATTTATATACATATAACGAATATACATATAAATTAAATTTCTTGTTAATTTTTTGATCTAATAAATATGTTTATATTATTGAAATTTGTAAGAACCAGAGACACCTCGGTGCCCAACGTGGGGCGCCAATGTTGAGTTGTTTTAAGTTGATGTTGGTGAAAGGTACACAATCAACTTTATTTATCACTCGGTAAATCACTAAATTAACATCTCAACATTGGCGCCCCACGTTGGGCACCAAGATGTCGCTGGTACTTACAGATTTCAATAATATAAACATATTTATTTGATCAAAAAGTTATCAAGCAATTCAATTTATATATTTATGTTACTCTAGATTTTTAGCAAATATTATCGAAATTCGATTGATGACTTGGTTTTCTTCTTATACCTACCTATTTTGTAAAGGTGCAATTATGTACACACTTAACCAATTTAACCCTGTATGCATGGTGTATGCTATTATTCAACATTTAGAATTTCAACTTCTTAAAGAAAATATTAAATGTTTCTACTTCTGCTCATAGTGTTGCGCACTCGACAAGCAAATGAAGAGCAATTTTGTTAGTTTTGTCTCTCTTGGCGCTCAACATATTTGAGCCTTAAATGTTAAATGATCAAAAAAGATGTTCATATGATCTGTTACATGCGTTAAATCTTCAATTTTGTTAGATGTGTTCATAAAAGCACCTTAATTGATGGTTTCTTGTTTATTGCACTTTATCAATTTCATTCCTTCTCTTCGCAACCTCAACGTTAGTCTTAGTTTTGTTGGTAAATAGATGACAGCCATAGGTCAGGTTAGAATGTTAGATATTAGATATTTAGGGACGCATCGAGTGGGCGTATGATTATGAATTTGCGTACAATTTCTTACGGTACTTTAACGTGCCGTATTTCGATTTTTATTACATATTACCACACACATGCACTCGCCTCGACTCATGCAAGATTCAACATATGTACTTCTGAGCGGTGCCTTGCCTATATAACCTATAACAACAACTACCTATAGAAATGAACATCAAAAATGAACTTAAAGAAGAAGTTAACATTTAACCATTCACCACACTCTTCCACGCAATGTTTATATTTTTGTATATCACTGTGCATAACATAAAATATATACCGTATGTCCCCGGATGGGACTTCACAGAAGAATTTCGTTTACAAAATATGGGAAATCCAATTAAAGAATGCTTGTCCCTCCTCTTCAGATGTTTATACGTATAATTAACGCAGAGCGTAAGTTGCAACTAGTTTCGCCCAATTACAATGCGTCAATGTTTTAATAATTAAAAGTCAATAATTAAAGAACTAAAGAACGCCTATTTTGTGGAGAAATAGTATATTATTATATGAGCGATTATGACAGCCATTGCTCGCGAAGATGATGTTTGAGCCCACGAGCCGCAAGGCGAGAGGCGCAATTCATCTGAGTGAGCAATGGCCATTATCGCGAATATAATACTATGCTTCTTCTATACCTTGCACTATTTTTAACACAAAATACAAATTGTGATTTCTCGATGGAGCAACGAACGAGCACTAACTGACAAGTGAAACAATATGGCGAGCGATTCACATCGAGGTATGGTCGGAATTCTTCGGGTTCTTTCGAGATTTTAGATCATATAGATAAGTTGGATCGGTCAGTTCAAATTTGTTAAATCTTGTTGAATTTGAATGATCTTTGAAAATACGCGATCAATGTTATGAAATTGACAGAATTTCTCGGGTTCCTTCGAGATCTTAGATCATATAGATAAGTTGGATCGGTCACTTCAAATTCGTCACAATCTTGTTGAACTTTAATACGCGTTCAATGTTATTTATTTGCAGTGATTACTGATTTCTAACAATCCACCACTACTCACGGTAGTGACACTAGTGAGTAATGAAAATCCAGAATTCACTGTAGTGATTTATAGGTACCATTAATTAATCACTAATAATGACCATCTAACTAAATAGGTGTAGAAAAACTCTTTGTAATATACAAACCCGGCAAAAAATCGAAATACGAAACTAGTTGCTAAAATGACCGTTATTGTAGCTGAAGCAGACTGAAAGACGAACATTTTCTGTCTCGCATCCTCATAAACTTGAGAGTGCGCAATCGCCAGCCGATATGCAATGGCGTTTAATTTGAAACTGTCAGTGTTATAAACATATGTCATAAATTTCTTTAGACAAATTGGACTATCCAACATTTTCAAATTGACCGCCATACAACCGCCATTTTGCCCGCGACTGCGCAATCTAAAATTTAAGTTTTGAGAGATAGAAAATATTTCATCCATTTCACATGTCAAAACTGAAAGCACATGACCTCCACGTATCCTAGCAACATGTTTCAGACAAAAGTAAACAAATAAATTGCAATCATGTCAAAATACTTACCAAGCTAAGATAAAATTTAATTTATATAATAGGATGATTTCAAGACGTGATAAGTTGTTAAACAAACCTTGGGAACAAAGAAAATACGATAATCATTTACGCAAAGTATAATATTTGCTGAAATTTTAAATCAATTTGATTTTCTAATGAAATAAATATGTTATTTTATATTAGATCCAGTCGGCTGTGCCAGTCATAGATAACAAACCACCACCTTTACGAGAACATGTTTCGTGCAAGTTAAAGAAACGACAAAAGGAAATTGAAAGAATGAGGCAAGTCGAAAACGATAATCTGTTATTATTACGAAGGATTAACTATGTGATGAATACAAATCGCGTTGATAATTGGAATATTCCACCACAACAAGCCAAGTAATAAAATTCTTTTATGTATGTTTTTGCAACTTTTGTACGTTTCTCGTTTCAGATTCATAAATCGTGTGGCAATTTCAAACCCAACAAGTAGACCATCAAGTAATTCAACGATTAAGCCCGTTGAATTTGTTAATTTAACAGATAAAAATCACAATCATTTACGTTTACGAAAATCAAAGTGTCTCGCATGTAGTCCGCACACAATTCCACCTAAACCGAATGATTCTGAACGTATTCCTTGGGAGGCACCGAAAATGTACTCAAACTGCATTAAACGCGAACGTAGTAAGTCTTTACCAGTAATTAAGTGTACCAAAATTGATAAATTTGATAATTTATCTAAGCAAAGTGTTACGTCAGCTGGTAGCAGTAAATACACAAGTAAAAGCAAAAATGATTGGATTAAAGAACCATTGAATAATAAAATACGTAAGCATAAAAATTTAGATGATAGCGCACAGAAATTGGTCATTTCGCGAGGATCTTTGAAATTGTGCGTGAAATTTCCATCGGATTCGCAAATCATGCTGAAAGAAGGAAGTAAAGAAAAAATTGTTTTTGGCAAATACAATGTTTGCGCTTGTAAAATATAAATTTTCATTTTTTTACAAATTAAATTCAACAAACGGAACCTGTTTGCACGTGAATTAAACGAAATGGTAATAATAAAAATCCTTATTTCAATTCCGAAACTAAGAAAGATTGGCATCTGAATTAAAATTCTGCATAAATCCGGGGAAAAGAAGTTACCAAACGTATTCTTAAAATATTTATCACGTTTTTACAAGAATTAGAGTAGAAATTAGTAGTGAGCCTAATTAATTGTTGCTTGTTGCCATGCAAATGTGTTCTTCATTATTTTTAGGAGTGGAATATGAAGTTGTAGAAGTTTTATTACTAAAAATGTTTTTAAAATATTGTTTTTATTATCATTATTAATAATTATTATTACTTTATATAAATGTACAGAGTTTTAATCGAATATTCTCAAGTTTTATTTACGAACTTAAACGATTGCATTAGCGGCAACAAATAATCAAGAAAATTATTAATAACTGAAAACGACTTGAAAATTACAATATCGTCACTGAAATTTAAATTTCTTAGGTTTTTCAATTTCATGGCTTTAATTCTATAATTGCAGACACTACAATTTATATAAAAATTAAATAAAAATCAAATGTTTATGTAACTTTCATGCTACAAAAAATAATTTGAATTATCTCCAGTAACAATCTATTAATTATTAATAAATTCATTTAAACAGAGCGATCGAAGAAACATCATCGCTTATTTAATATTTTACATCAGTCGCAAATGTTGACAACTATTTTAATTTGTTTGTGAGTATAAACAAAAGCTACATTTCCATTTTTAATTAGTTTATTCGATCGCCCATTTTTTCCTTTGAAATTTATATTTTGCATTTTTGCACGACGTACGTAATTAAATAAATATACAATTTCTTCAAGCAAATGCCAACTTTTTTTATATTTTCTTTTTCAAAATATCTAATTAAATTAATTATCGGAAAACATTGTTGATGATTCATGTTGGCATTTGCTGAACGAAATGAAATATTACTTCGTTCGTAGTACTGTTCAATTAGAAACTGTTTTACTGACGAACAAGCTTATTTTGCCCCATTCAAGTACAACCCCATAAAGTTTTCTTTCTTTAAATAACTTAAATAATAACCGAATTTAATGGATAAACAGAAAATTAGCAACAGGACGAAAATAAAAATGAAATTGTAAAACTGAACAAAATACTGATCGAAATCTAATTTCGAATTAATAAGAAAATAAAAGAAATTTAATTGAAAAGCTGAATTTATCAAGTTTTAATAATTTAAACCAAAACGCGATAAATACATGTATTGATAAAATCGCTTTGTAATTTCACGAAAGAAATTAAAGAAATATTTGTAAACAAAAAAAAAAAATATAAAAGTCCAATTATAAAAGTAATTTATTACATATCCTAAGAGTTTCTTTTATCGCATCTTTATGTATGTTACAAGTCCATTTCATTCATTATTGTACAACTTTCCTTCAAAGTCCTGTCCAAGTTCAATTTCGGCAAAATGAACAAGAAAACAAAGAAATATTGCACAACGCAAATAAAATGAGTTACTTCGTGTTTGTTTGTTTTTGGTATTGTTTCGTTTCGTTATGTTAAATGTTGGTGATTACTAAGTAATAATAGTGTAAAAATGGCGTGCCTTTTTGTATTAATTAATAAATAAATTTGTAAATTTATTAACAAACAAAAAAATAAACTGTCCGCCGTTAGTGATTGCATATTTCTTACTTTGAATTTCACAATTTCAACAAAATTGACTGTTGAAAAACAAAAAGAATAATCTAGTAAAAAGACGTAAACTTATCGTAAACGTTATGTTATGCAACAAAAAGTTGTGTTGATATTGCACGTAAAATACAAATTTTCGAATAAAACGAGTTACCAGCGAAAAAGAGTCCACAAAATTTGGACGACGGCGGGCAGACAAGATCCTGAATTTTGATGAAATATAAAAAATAACCAAACTGCACTAATTTTAGACGATTACACGTTGTTTCGAGTTCATGCTGTTAAATGATTAATTTTGAAAGTAAAATGTTCATGTAGTTAATATTAAATGTCGATTTAATTATCCAAATTAATAATTTATTGCTGTTTTGATTGAAAATTTTAATAATTTGACGGCATTTTGGATTGCTCAATGAGAAATATAAATAAACCAATTGCAATGAAATAGTTTGTTTAGGCATCATTTCAAATGTAATGTATTTAGCAAGTATAAAATGTCCCGTGTCATTATTTGTATTAGTTTTGTATTCTGTTATGTATTGCGTTATGCGTTAAAAGTATCATTTTACTTTTACAGTTTTCCTAAATTATCATTACTTTAGTTTATTTAGAAATACCGGTGTCGGTTCTCTTTGTTTTGTTATTGTTAAGTCTTCTGTTTCGTATCGTCAGTGTCTTTGTATCCGCGGCACGTAGAGGGGTTGTTGGAAGCGTAACGTGGCATTTTGTTATCGTCGTTTATGATAAGAATTGTAAGAACGAAGAGTGTGTGTGTGTCTCTCTCTCTCTCTCTGTGTGTGTGTGTATGCTGATTTCATATCATTTTCATTCAACGTTGATTTTTATAAAAACGTTCTTGTTGTTGTTCCGTTTCTTTACTTTGTTGTTGTAATTTTATATGTCGTAAAGTAATAATAATTGTTGCTTATCTTTAGTATCGATTACGTTTTTCTTCACTTTCATTTTCGTTCGTCTAGAATTTGAATCCCTCATTGGGCACATTCGTGCTTGGATCGAACTGGAATCCTGCGTCACCTACAGCTGGCGCTAGACTTGGATCGTCTTCACCCTAAAACAACAACGAAAAAACAAAATATTACGGCCTTATCCGGATGAATTAAAAAAAGTAGTAGTACTTACGTCACCACTAAAGTATTGTTCAATAATATCATAGGCCAACTTATAAATTTCAATGTTGTCATGATTCTGAAGACTTTCGATCTTATCTAATCCATTACACTCCTCAATCATGTGAGCCAAATGATCTGCTTGCTCGCCAGCCATCTTGAGCATATTGTTGATGCCGTCTAAGACGACCTGTATCACTTGGGCGTCCTTGCAATTCAAGAGATCGCAGAACGGTGGAATGACGCCCTCCTGTATCAGCTTAATCACCTGTTCCCGATTGCCACCGATGGTCAGATTGCTGATCGCCCATGCTGCTTCCTTTTGCGTTTGGAATTCGCCTTTGCTTAGATTTTGAATTATACTTGGTAATAAACCTAAACATTCACAGTAAAAATTTACATTAGGAGACATAGAGGAGGCAGGCAAACGAGAAGATAATTACCAGCGTTAATGACAGCTTGCACTTGTATTTGATTGCCAGCAGTTATATTAGATAGGAACCAAACGGATTCTTTGCAGATTTTCTCCTTTTGGTGTGATAACAATGCGGGAAAGTGCGATAGGGCATCGCAATTCAAAACTACTTGTGTCTGTTCATCGGTGCCGGTGACAATGTTGCCGGCGGCACGTAATGCTGCCGTTTGGACTTTCACTTCTTTATGACTCAACAAGGGTATCAGTTTTGGTACGACGCCGCTATCGATGACCAGCTGAATTTGCTCGTTGCCACCGTCAGTTAGATAACTTAATGCCCATACTGTGTCTACCAAAATCTACGAAAAAAGATTTTCGTTTTACAATTTATCTTATAAAATTATTAATTTTTGTTTATTTCTATTCTACTTTGTTGATTAACTCACATTAATATCTGTATGATGTATGAGCGCATTGAGTGCCGGCAATAACTCCTCGATAGTACTGATACTCGGCGGCGGTTCCTTATTCCTACATAAATTAACAACAACCCACGTAATATTTCTCAAGAACGATATAGGTATATCCGGATTGATAAACGACAACAACGGTTTAACGACACCTAATTCAATTGCGTAGTCTCTGAGACTGGGCCCGTCTCCAATAATGTTTCCCAACGCCCAAACGGCCTGTTCGCAAACGTTCTGGTGTTCGGAACGCAGCAGATTCAGAAACAATGGGACAGCGCCCGCCGCGACAACCTGGTTCGTTTGCACTGAAGTGCCGGACGCAATGTTTGTCAATGCCCACGCCGCTTCGAATTGCAACGGCGGATTGTCATGGCATTTCAAGCAGACAACCAAAATCGGTAGGATGCCACTGTTTATAAGATCATCAATCGGCGGATTGCGATCGGACGATAACAATTTACGCGCCGATTGAACAGCTGATAATTGGAGATTCGGATCAGAGGTCTGTCCAGCTTGTTGCACCAATTTGTCCAAGTTTGCGTTGCGATCAACGTCGTCTTCGTCGGTGGAATCTGGTTTTGGGACATTGCGCCGTTTCTGGAGTGTTTCTTCACGTTTGTTTTTACGCAATTCGACCGTCTGTTCATTCCTCCTTCTACGCATTTCCTAAAATAATGCAATAGACTCGTATTATCAGGAGTTTGGATTGTGTATGTAATTCAAGCCATGTGAGTTAGGTGTTGACCTTTTGTAGGATATGAACAAGAAGGACAAGGTTAAGTTAATATGTGGGGTGTTGGGTTCGGATTTAATGATGCGAAACGATTGCCACTTTTTCGTTATTGATAATTACTGTGGAATTACTTACATCTTGATCCTTTCCTTTGTTCTTAAACACTTGCATTCGATACTTGTAATGTGGGTCGGACGCCATTTTTTGACGAATGCGAACAATGTGACAAGCGCGAATGTGGGAAGCCGGCCCCAACACACCCTCCTGTTTTGATTTTATTCAAGACGACACGAACAAGATATGTTTCACGCCTAATCCTGTAAGTACATCGCAACGCTATGTTAATTGATATTGAAGAAGTTTTACGTAAAATTTATTTCGGAAAACGCTAATCACCTCGTTTTATTTTCTTCGTGCGACTTTAGACGCTGTTGCCATTCATGGAATGTCTTGACTGTCACTTGTCGTTTTATTCTACGAAGAACAGTTTCGGCTCTTTTCGGAAAGAGATAATTGTTATGCATCTGATGGTGCTTCCTGACCAACGCATGAAAGAAACTCGTAGAATGGACAAACACGCTGCATTACGCTTCCCAATGCAACGTGTGGTCTATGTTAAGCGCAAGGTTGAACATTGACCAAGGCAAAAGTTAAACCAACTTTGGCGTCTAACTCGCGTAAAAATATGAGGAACTATTATTGGTTACAATGGGCTCATTTGTAAGACGTAGCTGTTGGCCAACTGCTACGGATTTTCCTTACGAATGCTTCCGCTACATCTCCGCTAGATTCGTAGCTGCTCTGAGCGGTCGGCCATGTTTTCTAGCTAATTTGAAATCTGCTATATCACCGCTATAAAGAGCTTAGCGTTAAGTTAACACGTGATCCAACGGTTTCGTCTCGTTTCGTACCATTTCAAGCTCACTTTCGTAGATACGCATTAGTAAGTCACCGAACCGCTATCGAACCGCTGCCATTCTAGCGGCTACGTAGCTGCTACGTCTTACGAATGAGGCCATTGTGTCACATGACCTACACGCGTCTTTTACGCGTTGGTCGGGAAGCACCTTGAAGCAGCACCGTTATAAGAAATAATAAGCAAAATAAGAACAAACAAACATCCAAATGAAAATTTTCACCAAACCATTTATTTTTTTCTTCTTTTAAGTATGTTTTAAGCATTATTTTGTGTTTTTCAACAGAAAAGTACCAAAGTTTATTTGGTGACATGAAACTTTTTATGGTTGGCACTAGAAAATCACCATGACAACGTCGACTTTTCAATCTGTAGCACTAGTGACTTTCGATTTGATGCCATAGCAAAATTTGTACTGTACTTGCTGTACAGTAACAACTCCATACAGCTCCAATACAAATCGAACAGCTCGAGTACAGTTAAAGATCAGTTTCTGTACAGCTCGTTAGGTTAATTCGAAAGCCACTTCTATATTTGACATATAAATATGTCCGACGATCTCTCAGCGCGCTCTCTGTCTGCGAAGGCCTGTCAAGTAGTTCGGATTGAGTAACCTTTCTTATCCGCGAAGAGTTTTCAAAAATAAAAAATTTTACATTGTGGCACTTATAACAAACGTGCAAAATGAAAATTTGGACAAGTGAACATACGTTCAAGTGAGTATTTAATTCTTTAACGATTCATTCATTACTCCATCGATTATGATGCAATATTATTTCCTAACCTTTGTGTGTTCTCGTTCTGTTACCAATAATACCAATTTAGCCACCCTTGGGAGACGGTTGCAACGGCTGCTTGGCGAAAGTATCCAAATCCACATAATCCAGCAGTTGTCGGTACTGATGTTGTGGATAGACAAGTCGTCGATGGCGTTTTACATACTCATAGGCTAGTCAGTTCCAAATGGTTTTTTCCACGATGGGCAGCGACGGTAAGCTATTTCAATTTTCATTCAAAAACGAGTTTCAAATTCCATATATGAGCCTCACGCAAGGTTAAGACTTTAAGGTCAATAAAATTGTCTCAGGGCCTTACAAATACCATTTGATCGTGAAAAATGAAAAATACCGATGGCTTACCTTATAAAATATTATTCTTGTGAATGGTTACACTTATGAATAGTTAATTAGGAGAAAAACTACAGGTATAAACACGGAATCAATAATTTATTCGTGCCAGACGGTCTATTGTGCAAGCAAAGTGAAACAAAGCCTAATTATTATGAGGAAAATGCAAGTTGCTTGTCTGTTTGTCCTGTAATTTCAAATAACTTGTGCCTACTGCATACAAGTTGTGTCATAAAAATACAGGCCGATAGAAACATTTCAAAGCCATTATTTTGATGAAAATTTACACAGAAAGTAACAAATTCCTTTGGAATATTTTAGAGGTTTACGTGTTTACCAATCAGATTGATAAATTGAATGGAAAACTTGGTAGGAAACAAAGTCATTCATATGACTGTATAAAACTTAAAACAGACAATATTTAAAGTTATTATTAAGTTTTGGCTAAATTCCAATTCGTTTGCGTACACGTGCTCTCCGTACCAGTGCCGTATTACAACTAACAGGTTAAAGATTCATAATCGAGGCGAGAGTGCGTCAACGAATTGACAAACTGTTAGGTTGTCATTAGATTTTAACTCTAATGGCGACTCTAACTTTTAAATTCGCTAACTCTGGAGCAGTGGCACGTTTATACTCTTTGAGGCCCTAGGCGCATAGTCGTTTCGGGGCCCATGACCCAAGTTGATATTTCGATTAATTCATATTATATTGGCTCATAAATAAAAATATTGAAAATATAACAAGAAG
>JARJEB010018933.1:0-20234 GCA_030264535.1 Liometoxenus newtonarum | reverse complement strand
ATTTATTAATACGCTCGGGCTTTACTACACTCGGCTACGCTTCGCTCCGCCTCGTGACGTAAACTTGCCCTCGCGTATAATAGCCTGCATTATGGGCTCATTGAATAATATACTATTATCGAAACTATCCTCAGTTACAAGTTGAAAATTTTATGCACTCTATACGAATGAGAAATATTTAATTTTAAAGTTTTGATAATGCAAGCGGACAATGTCAGCCTTTTATTAAAATAATATTTATGTTTATGGGGATGTTGGTGAGTCGTCGGTTCGGTTTTATGCCGCTTTATAATTGCACTTGCAACTGGAATTGCCTGCGGGTTCGGTCCGCGAATCCTTGGCTGATACAAATAATACTACCATTTTAAAACAATGGAAATGAATTATATACTTCTTCTTGAAATGCAACCAACGAGACAAACTAAAAGCTGATTGTTTGAGTTTGAATATTCCCTTTAGTAATAAGGAAAGCATGTCTTTTATTTCCTCGACGTTTCGTTATATTTCTATAGGTGTGCGTTCGTATTGTATTTGTTTGCTAGTTTGTTAGATATATCTTCATTCTTCATGTCAAAAGTGCTTTTTACACTACTGAAGCTTTCTAGCTGGAGCTACTTAACAAAATGTTGTGTTGCAGTAGTATAGCTGTGTTACTTTGTGAAAAGGAAATTACAGAAATTAATTTGTTCGCAAAGGATATTAATTCTTTTTTGGCTCCAAGCACCAAAGAAAACAAGATGCTAACGGAGAAATATGTATACGGGGTGTCTCAACTAAAACGGAACATGTATTTCCCTACGTTCCATTTTCTCTGCGATAAGCAATTATTACATTATACCGGAATCAGGTATGGAAGCCAACAATGCTAATAAATACGAGATCATTCTGTCCAATGAAGTTTTCATTGTTTTCATTCAATATTTTATAGAATATTTATATTTCAGGGTATAAAGCAGAGAAATTGTCACGAACTTGCCGTAAGTTTGTCTTCTAGAGAATGCATATATAATTATTTTTAAAATTACTTATTTATTCAAGGTTATCAATTAAATTATAAAATATTGAAGAAAAACAATGCAGTTTCATTTGACAGTATGATATTTTGCTGGATTTTAGCCTACCTTGCCATTAAATGTAATTTTACTTCTTCTCCTTCTTGTTTTTCTTCTTCTTTTTATTCTATTTCTTCTTCTTCTTGTTCTTCTTCTTCTTTTTCTTCTTCGTCTTCTTTTTCTTCTCTTCTTCTTTTCTACTTCTCTTCTTTTTCTTTTCTTCTTCTTCTTTTTCTACTTCTTCTTTTTCTACTTCTTCTTCTTCTTTTTGATTTCTTCTTCTTCTACTCCTTCTTTTCTTCTTCTTCTTTTTCTACTTCTTGTTTTTTTCTTCTTTTTCTACTTCTTCTTTTTTCTTCTTTTTTCTACTTCTTCTTTTTTTCTTCTTCTTCTTTTCTTCTTCTTCTTCTTGTTTTCTTCTTCTTTTCTTCTTCTTTTCTTCTTCTTCTTCTCGTTTTCTTCTTCTTTTCTTCTTCTGTTCTTCTTCTGTTGGCACCCATGTGTGTCGGCGAATTATCATTTATTAGATTATTTCTTGCTGCTTGACATACTTTCTTATTCCGATACAATTCCTGTTCCTGAACCATAATAGCTGTTGAACAATGTACTATAGCTTGTCCCAAATAAAATGGAACATGTAATCCTATGTTCCGTTTTAATTGAAACTCTCTGTATGTACAGAATGTTATAGAAAAAAATCCGACTTAATGTTTTAAATTAAAATTAATTACCTAATAAAAGCAACATATTTTTCTTTAAATAAAATGAGAATATCCTTTTTTGAATTGGAATAGGAAGGAACATAATTAATTGCACAAGGTAAGGAAACAAATATTTACGATCTTGTACTTTGTTTATAGGAATATTTGAAAAGTTTGTAAACGGAAATGGAACTCCTCTAAGTACTTTACTAGCATCGTTTATTTAAAATATTTACTTTCTGTCTGTGAAAGTTTCACTTCGAATTCGAAGTGAATTAATTTGAATTTGAACTTATTTTTATGTTTACAAACAGATATTACCTGACTCCTTCACAGGACATGTTGTCTTAAAGCCTATATTGAGCCTAAATTAATGCTGCATCAATATTTACCGTATCGTTTCCGTTTGATTTGTGAATATGGAAATTCCGTGAACAAATTCATATGAAAAAGAAGCTTTTCTCTCGGGAAGTTCAAATATTAAGGATAACATTTTCTGAATATGCGTTCTCTTCTGCACTTCAACTCGTCATCGCGTATATCATTTATCATTTTAGCAGTTTTGAAGGTAGATAGATGACAAGTCTGGAAAGGAAAAGCCAAACCCCGACAGCGAGTACAAGTTTAATAATGTGAATTGAATGACAGGAGCAGTATGCAGTTGCACAATCATAATAGCTTAAAATATACCTACGGATATACCTTTTGTGGTTCGGGTCGTGCCCATTATATGTCGAAGTATTGTATTGAGTATTGAATGGTTGAAGCTGAAAGCTGAAGTTGATATAAAGGACCAAATTGTAGTTTTAAATTACACTTGAGTGAATGACTTGCTCTTGTCGCTCTATATAAAAATGCAAGAGTTAAGGACATTTTGAAACCGATGAGTTGCAATTTGCAAGAATGAAACAGAGATGATATATTGTTGCAGCAATGCAGGCTTCTTCAATAGGAAATAAAATATAAATCAAATTCAATTTATTTAAATTTACTGATAGCCATTGTAGAAGGGAACAGCCGGTTCTGTTGGCGGGCCACTTGTGTTTCAGTGCCCTCTGGTTGCCAATAGTGAAATTTCCACAAGGTAAAAAACTAATAATGAGCTGTCCAAATGCTATTCAGAAGTAGGAAACTGTAAATTTTAAAAAAGTAGCTGAAACACTAGTTCCAAATTTGCCACATGGGGCGCCACCGGTAACAGGACCGGCAGTTCCCTTCTACTAGCTATCTAGGAAATAATATATAGGAAATAAAAGATAAATCAAATTCAATTTAATTTTTTTTACTAAATTTACTTAATTTACTAATAGCCATTGTAGAAGGGAACAGCCGGTTCTGTTGGCGGGCCACTTGTGTTTCAGTGACCTCTGGTTGCCAATAGTGAAATTTCCACAAGGTAAAAAACTAATAGTGAGCTATCCAAATGCTATTCAGAAGTAGGAAACTGTAAATTTTAAAAAAGTAGCTGAAACACTAGTTCCAAATCTGCCACATGGGGCGCCACAGGTAACAGGACCGGCTGTTCCCTTCTACTAGCTATCTATTTTTAAACTCATTTCAATTCGTAAGACATGGAGTAGTTTTCCAATATTACAATTGCGTTTTCTGAAAGTTACAATTCAAAAAGTGGTTTTATTATGTGAAGCCCCTTACAATGGGAATTTAAACGGCAGTTGCATCTTGATCGTAGTAAGTAGTTTCGCATGACAGCAACCAACAAAAACCATAGCAAAGAGTCCTTTTAGTAAAATTGAAGTGTTTTTTTTTCGCATCTTGATCTTCACCTCTTGCTTTTTTCTACCCCTGGCCCTGACCCTATCTACAAAGTCTACATGCATATATTTATAGCGTTAGATTAAATTGAAATTCTCAGACTTGATTTGTATAGGTACGAACTGATAAGAAATCAATAAAGTAGAGGAGCATCACGATTTTGCATCAATCGACAAATTGAAATTCTCTTCGCACGTCGCAGATTGAGCGGAAGCTATATAACAAACATTCCATGTTCTGTCAGCTGGGTAGGTGCTCGACGCACTTTCAGTAATATTATCGACGTCATAATGTCCGTGCGCAACTGCAATCAATTGTTATATACTTGAATTGATAAGATCATTGTTGTTGTTGTTCACAGTCACACTCAACACTAACGCGAGATATAAATTGCTCTCGGTTTTCGTTCAAAGCAATGCCAAACCACAAAATGTAGGAAGTTATATTACCGATTTTCGTGCGGTGTCGTTGGATTGGGGTGGGGGTTGAAGTTGAATTTTGTATGCATGAATCATGAATGGAAGTAATACGATACGATACTGATACAGCCTCAACGCCACACGCAAAAGGTTTTATACGGGGTGACTGATGTATATGTTACTGTAAAAGCCCGAATATTGATAAAGTTATTTCTTGTGTGGGTGGCCACCATGCGAAATAAAAAGTAACCCTCACGGATAGTATGACGGCTGGTAACCAATTACCTGTGTTAAAATCTGACTGATAAAACCAATTTCGGAATTTTACAGTAACATTTATAGGTATACTAGTATAATACGCACGTAGGTACCGCATAAACTTGCGATTGATTGATATCCGTTTGTGTGTTTATTGCTCTCGACACCCATCATTTCGTTCCTTCATCCATATATTGATTATAGGTACTACCGTTGCGTCGCGCGGTTTCTGTTTAGATTCAATCGCATCAACATTGTGATTTGAGTGTGAAAGCTCAATTTTATTTATTTGAAACGGTTACCCACATTTACTTACTTATAATCCATTTCCCACAAGACAATGTTTCCATTTGTATTGCGGTGTTCTCGCGTGTGAATCGAGCTTTATATAGGTACGTTTAGAATAGTTACATGTGCATTAAAGAAAATTGAAGGTGAAAGCAACAAAAAATAACAATCAACTTAATGTCTATTTAAACATATTAGGTTGTTAAAGTTACGAGTTACGTTTTGTCATTACTTGGATGTCGCCGTCGGTCCGGTCGGTCGTCGGATGAAACAAAGAAGATACTTTTCTTTATCCTCCATATACCGTACTATTATTTTACCGTTGAACATAACGTGTGCTATGTTCCTATGTTCGACGGTAAAATAAACGAGTCCAACTCATGGCAACGGGGAGATAGTGGGGATGACAATGTATTGTACTGACGGAAGGTATTAGCCTTTCAAGATATATAATGGAAAATAAATTGCGAACAGTCCGCAGACTATTATTTCGTGCGTACATTTTTATTATTTCTGCGTTTTCTTCGGTTGTATACATGATTGATGAAGAATTTGTGAACAATCAATTCAAATTATTGACAAGTGACATTAACGGCATGATCATACAAATTACTTTGATCGTGCATCGCCCCTGCCCACATCTCCACTTTCTCCCAGTCGGTCGGTGCGTCGTTAGGAATACAAATTCCCATTGCCATGAGTTTGACTCGTTTATTTTACCGTCGAACATAGGAAGATGTTCGACGATAAAATAATTGCACGGTATACCTATACTATACTTCGCCTGGTACTGGCAGTTTTCATTAAACATCGTGGAAAGTTAAGGACCTAGATGTAAACTTGAAAACTGCAAAAAAAATCCAACTACCCCAAAAAAGTGAAAAATAACACCACCAACCTAAACGAAACTTCTTTCATTATATATACTTTCTTGATTAAACTTGAATTTGAATTTAAATCACTAAAGTTTTTCTATTTATCTCTATAATTTTGTAATTACTCTTTCTTTCCAAAATATTACCTATTTTCGTTCAATTCTCAGAGTTACAAACGATAAATAAATTCCTAATAAGGGAGCGGATAGTTTTCTATTGTTTTCAGATTACGAGTGACATGAAAAAGTCGTGTGTAGTTGTCAAAGGATACAAGTTTGATGAACTTGCTATTGCAACTTTTCCAACAGGCAACAAGGAACGACGCGTTTGGAAGGACGAAAGTTTTTGTATTGATGTCGAAATCTTTTTGGAAAAGGTGAAAAGTGTTGACATCAGCTGCCCATTGTTACTACACCGATACCCATGTGAACACATATGACAAGAACGTGACTTGTTTTAAGTCAGGCAAGTCCAATGGACGCTTTAAAATTCGTTTGTTCAACCGGTTTAACGTTTTGGGTTCTCATGGTCAGGATAAGTTTTTCTTCTGGTTTAGTTATAGATCTAAAACTACTGGATGCTCCCTTCCCTATACCTTGTGTGTTAAAATTCGTACCTACTCATGTCCTTTTCACATAGAGAGAGTGCGCTATAGAAGGGGGCAATGTCATTGCGCTTTGACGATTACATAGACAATTAAATTGTCACTGTCATGGCGCTTTCACTGCTTGGACAATTAAATTGTCAATCAATATTACATTATCAAAGAAATCTGTAAAATGTACGCTACACAGTCTTGCATTCAAGGATGGTTCATAGTCAATTCGTTTTGTTGCTACAATCTATGCTCTTCTATGGCATTTATTTTTAGGAAAACTAAAAAAAATTGTAAAATTTGTAGGTTATACACAAGAGCCAAATGGATTTTGAACAAGATTTTCGATCATTATTAATATAAATTTGAAAAATGAAAAAAAAAGAAACTGGAAACACGCACAATTACAAAACTGACAGATAAGACAGAAGCTGTAACCGAAAGACAGAAGCTGTAACCGAAAGTGTTATGAAGTAGACCCCATGTCAGGACGTAGCCAGAAAGGGGGCTTAGAGGTTGAAGCCCCCCCCTAAAAGCCCTAAAATTCAGAAAAACTGAATGTACCTGAAAGAAAAAGTGTGACGTTGTTAAATTTTTTTCACCTCAGCCTCGTCCGAACAAAATTCCTGACTACGTGCCTGCCCCATGTCTTACCCCTCTCTTACTAATCGACTACGACGCAATTTCTCTCGGTACTGTTCATCCAGTAGTTTTAATAGTATTAGATCTATATGAGTTCAACTAATGGAGTTCACCAATCACCATGACCAGGACCAGAACCAGGGAACTTGTCGATGGAAATTTAAATTAACAAAGTTGTGACACCACAATCATTTCTATATCTAGCACAGTACCACCCACTTCCGTTCTATTGTCTAAGCTCTAAGACAAATGATCATGTTTCCTTCCATTTTGTTTTGTTGTGTTATTCGGGTGACACTTTTGACATTTCCTAACTGCTTCAAATACTTTCTACTTTCGACACACCATTATAGTCGAGTCGACAACCACTTTCATTCGTATTTCTGTGCATAACAAACACTTGATTTTGATTAGTTTCGCTTCCATGAATGGTGAACCGGATTCGAATACACATTCTAATATCAATTTGTGAGTCAAATTGGAAGTGCACACTTGCAACTGCAATTCTCCTTCAACTTTTCGTATTGGCTTCACACAAGCAAACAACCATTCTGGCATTCTAGTCAGGGGCGGATCGAGACACCAGGATCGGATCGGGCTGTTCCCTCAAAGGGCCAGTGGTTTGGGGTTCCCTGAGGGCCGGTTTTAATTTTTTTCTAATTAAAGGGCCTCTATTCTTAAATCCCCCGGGCTGATTTCATAAATCAATCCGCCCCTGATTCTAGTATGTTGCTATGTAATAATAGTTCATGCAAAGTTAAGTGAAAAATATTGAGAATTTTTGATTGGAAACTGTAAATTCTATTCACTACCTGAAATTTTGATCGCGTAAAAGAATTATTTCATGATCTCAACTTTCAACTTTCCGAAGTTTCTATATCTGAAGATGTCATTACAATCTGGAGTAATAAAAATTGCGTTCCTTTGGGGTTCACACAATGTACCTTCCAAGTTTTAAGGACGTTCCGTAAATGCCCTCTTGAGTGTTGGCTAGGAGTTTCTCTTGTTGTACCTACCAAAATTATTCATAAATATACCTAAACTTTTACCTGCGTTCAAAATTTGATGGGGCCGCACAGTCGAGTTAACCAAACGAACAGTGCTCATTAGGTCGGATAAAATTATACTCGAGCAAGTTCAATGACAATATTTCAATTTTGTATGTACCATATATATTGAGGAGAGGTCTCATCCATAAAATAATCCCCGGATTTACAAATCTTGTTTAAAAGACCAAGTCGATTTCATTCTTCACATAACCACACCTTTGCGTTAGACTCGCCTATGCTTTACTGAACGCACTCTATACGTAATGTCCATGGTAGTGCGTTAAATAAAATCAGTTTAGGAACGGATTCTCGAGCTTGGTTGTTGTAGATATACGGTTATTTTACGAAACAACAAAGTTTCGAATTTCGAGCGTAGTTTCACGCGTTTACACGATGAAACTTATTTCATGTGATAGATTCTCATGAAAATATTGTGTTCTCTCACGCGTCTCGCGGCTATTTCTACTTGGAAAACTACGTCTGCTTTAAGAAAATGTTCTAGTCTGTATTTAAGACACAAAGAAAATGCGACCGAACCATGTCATTTGCAATCGGTTTTGAAGGCATAATGTAATTTCAATGTCGCATACGTTTATGGCATCATATTAGTAGAGTAACAGAGAGAACATTGTGAGAGGTAAGTTCAAAGGTCGACGAGCTACCGAGCACAACTAATACAAAATCAATCAGTTCTCCTCCACACGACTCCAGGACAATTTCTATATGCCTCCTATTGCTTATTCGAGAATTACACTATTTATACAATCGAGATATTTATGTCTGCTCTGCATTACGAATGAACATTAAGAAAAGATCTTATACTGAAGGTATATAGGTAAAGGAAAGTAATGATATCGGAAAAAAACAAAGTCCCATTTCACCATGATTCGTGGAGATCCGTTGACCCCAGGTTAAAACTCGACTTTTTTGTCTAAAGTGCGTGGGAGTGTGTGTGTGTCTTTGGGCGTGTGAACAAAATTCCGTCCAAACCAAGCAATATATCGGAATGAAATTTGGCATATGGACAGATATCCGTCTAACTAGAACCGGGAGGAAGAATAAATAAGATCGATTGGTAAAAAAGAGAGTTATTCGCTGTCAAAATATTAATTTGAGTATAACTAGCTAAATATTGCTTCTAGGTAAAAACAAAAAATATATTCTTGGAGTATAAAGTGAAAATGAGATTTTTGCCATGATTCGTGGAGATTCGTTGACCCTAGGTCAAAAATTTGTTGACTGATACCGTGTGTTTGTGTGTCTGTTTGCGTGTGAACAAAATCCGGCCAAACCAAGCAACATATCGGGATGAAATTTGGCATATGGACAATTTAATTTGCTTATAACTAGCTAAATATTGCTTCTAGGTAAAAACAAAAAATATATTCTTGGAGTCTAAAGTGAAAATGAGATGAGATTCGTTGGCCCTAGGTCAAAAATAGACTGTTTTGTCTCATAACCGTGTGTGTGTGTGTGTGTGTGTGTGTGTGTGTTTCTGTTTGCGTGTGAACAAAATTCCTGCCAAACCAAGCAACATATAGGGATGAAATTTGCCATATGGACAAATATACCTCTAACTAGAACCTGGAGTAAATAATATAAATAAGATCGGTCGTTAAAAAAGAGAATTATTCGCTGTCAAAATATTAATTTGCGTATAACTAGCTAAATATTGCTTCTAGGTAAAAACAAAAAATATATTCTTGGAGCGAAAAGTGGAAATGAGATTGATTATGATTTCATATGAAAAAACTTTTACGATCAACGAGTTTATAAGGTGCGGTGCGGTGCGAATTTAATACACTCTTAATCCGCAACGAATATAAAAGTGGCATATTGGACAAAGAAATTCATTGTATTTAAATTTATATTAATTCTTAGAACACACTGTATTACGTATTGTTTTATGAGGATAAACTTCGTCACTCGCTTATGTGGTATACCTTTGTGGGATGGGAGTTAATAACGCTTCGGATCTAACATAAGTAGCTGGTACATATACATACACAATGCCTATAAATATAAATATGTACTTACACTTTATACACTTTATCGATTATCCTTGACCATTGCTGAGCATTGGATCAAAATTTTGTTCAGCGTTATATGTATAATCAGCATAAAAATATAATATCCAGTGAAGGCAATAAGGCATTATCAATAACAATATGAAATTGTTTTTTTTGTTATGTAAACATTAATCAAGGGTAATCGAATGACATAATATGATATTTTATGGGTAATCAATTTCAGCCATATAATTCCAAGAATTAGTCAAATCAGTGCCGGATTTAATCATATGACGGCTGCTCCCGCGCAAAAATTTTTTCGACGTGGGAGGCGAATGTCATATCTTAGGCCAAATAAATCTAGGAATTAGAGGCCCCTCGCACAATTGTAGTATTTTTCTACATTGCCGCTGGCCTCCTTGGTAAGGGGATCATAGACCTGTTTACTAATCCCTAATCCGGCACTGAGTCAAATGATTCCGCAAAAATTAAAAATGTTATCCTCAAGGGAAATATTTTATCTCAATACCAAATACATTTTTGGAAGCCAAACTTTTACTTAAATTTATGTTTTACTCTTGTTTGTTTGGCTTATGACAGATTCGATTACTTAATTCTTTTTTGTGTCTGATCAACCTCAGCCACAAACCGCACTACATTTTTCTCTCTCGTCGATTCACCGTGGATCGTGTATTTACGGATTCTCTGGTTGTAATGAAGCTCTTGAAGTCATTCCGAATCTACAAGTATAATAAATCAAGTCGTTGCATTACCCAAATTAAAATTCTGTTTTTTTTCCTTCCTGGAAATACATCCAATAAATTACATAAATAAATTCGTCAAGCACGAACCGTACCACAAGTCTATTTCTACAGTTTATTTTATTTTTTTCACATTTGATTTCGTCTTGCATTTTGGAAGCTGATCCTACGAATTTCTATGGTAAGAAATTGATATAAATTTTTCAAATAATCAATACAAAGAATACAAGCGATCCAACCCATCAGTGTCATCGTCCTTGTAGTCTTTATCTTTATCGTGGGCTCTTTAGACGTTTATGATCAAAATAAATCCGGCCAGCCGGAACATGTTTACTCTTTTTGTACAAGACTACTAAAACTTGTAAAAGTTTCATCATCTAAGGAGTAAAGCAATCCTTCAAATATAGATTTGTCATCCTCGTCCACTAATCCCAATACTATAGGATCTATATTGCAACTCAGTAGTCGCAGTGTAGCGGGGGTCGTCAAACTGCGAAGCGCGGGCCGCATACGGCCCACCCTTGACTTTCATACGGCCCGCCAAGCAAAATAGAAATAAAAAAAATTAAAAAGTGAAACAAAGAATTTTTCACAAAGTTTTATCAATCGTTCGTTCTCTAGCAACAAATGCCAAACGAATATACTATTATAAATTGGCGCCCCACGTTGGGTTATTACTATTCAGTGGGTTAGCCAATGTAGTATAATGTGAAAACTGTTTATTACCCTCAACGTATTGTCAAATATAACAAAATTATATCATCTCATCAGATGTCACACCTAGTGTTTTCTTTTAAAAGTGGCCCACAAGCCAGCAAAAAGTTGCCGACCCCTGGTATGGAGACTAGAGACAGCAGGACATACTGAATCCTTAGATTTGAGACTTAAGTCTTTCGGAGGGTTTTGCATATAAAAACCGACGTCTTCTTCATACCAGTGTGTTCAATCACAAAATACAGGGTGAAAGGCAATCGTTAGGTAAATCTCATCAAAATAGAACGAAAATCTTAACAGAAAAATTCGGTGCGTTAAATTCGCATCGCACAACTTTTCGGCCATATACATTACGATTTCGTAGAACTCGCCTATCTTAAAAGTAATTCTGATCGTAAACTGCAAATTGTTTAATTTCGATGACATTTAACGTCAATTCAGAGTGTCAACGCGAAGGGAGCATTATTGTTCAATTCTATTCTTATGCTGGTGATTGTTATTGGATTGTTGAAATGGTAGCACATTTAATCCAAACCATTAGCCCTAGAAGAAATTTTTTTGGCGAACCTTCGGACAACAGATAGATATTTTTTTGCTAAAATCAGTGTTTATCCGCAAATTAATATTTTAACAGCCAATAGCTTATTTCTTTATCAGACGATGTCGTTTATATTTACTCCAGGTTTAATCTAGATGATCATCTGCCGAGATGACAAATTTCATCCCCATAGGTTGATTGGTTTGCCCGCAATTTTGTTTACACACACCCACACACACCCTGTATATTTATAGACGAATAGAGCACCGCAACATAGCTGCTTTTCAAATATCAAAAACTTATTGGTTACGATTCATCACGAGCAAGTTAACCCAAAAATGACATATTTTATTATTTATTAGACATAAATGTCATAGTACAAGATTTAAGATAAGTTGAATGCATACATTTTCAAAATATAAAATCTGGGGCGCGATTTTGATTCTGCGCTAGAATGTAGACGAAAAGTCACATTCTTGTCTATTATTTGCCAGATCGAAATTAGCGAAAAGTTTTCCTTATGTTTTTTATACAATTCTAACATTCTCAACCAGAGGCGAAGTGAAACGGCAATATGAAAACATTGAGGAGACATCTATCAGACACGGCGAGAACTTTTCGCTAATATTTTTTGTCCTTACGGCCAAAAAACAAAATCTCGTGCTTAAAGATTTTATACAAAAAATTGACTTGAATGAAAAGTAAAGAGGGACTGATGTTAGTTTGAAAGAAAAGAAAGTCGGAGAGTAGGAAACTGACCATAGATGAGTGGCCAGGAATAAAGAATAGTTTTTGGAGAAACAATTGAATGTTTAACATTGAAATATCTTGATGGGAAAGTTCGTTGAGAATTTCTAAGTAAGCTTGTTCGTTTATAGTTAGGATTCAAGACCCAAGACGTGACTGGATGAAAGAAGAAGAAATGTAGAAAGTTCAAAGTTGAAAAGAATGAAACTATAACTAATTCACGAAGACCTATTGTAGGTTAACAACCCCATAAGTAACGCTGCTACAATTATTTAGACATGGCGAGTTATCCTGGGGCCAACTCAAATTCCTTTGTACATTTAATAGAATAATTTTATTAGCAAAATATAGCACTATAAATTTTACCACTTCTGGAACTAGTGGTTCTAGATGAGTTGAGATGAAAGGACTCCCAAAATTAAATTTTGTATCAGCATCAGGTTTTGGTTATAATTTAATTATGACTTTGTTTTGGAAGTAATTCTCAAAATTGCGCAAATTTCATTTTGTCTGAAATATAATACTCCTGATCAATGTCAGGCAAAGGAACCTGTTGCAGGATTCAGTATTAACTGATATGGATGTTTCCAAAAGAGTGTGGTGTATTTTGCGAGTTGAACGGAAACTTAATTGGATTTTTACTTCAATCGAACAAATTGAGGGATATCGTTTGATGGGATATAGCTATATGCTATATGTATAGGTATGTTGAAGATGGTGCTATGGCTTCTCTGGAAGTTTGTGAAAGTTTACTCAACCAACGAGCGGAATAGTCCTCAACGAACCCCGACGACGATCCCATTAACACGTCTTGACAATTTGATTCGATTGTGGGGAAATAACTCCCGGTGCTACCGATACTACTCCCAGCCGTGCAATTGATTGATGTGATTGAGTGATTTATTAATACAAGTTTGTGCGGTAATTTCAAAGGCGGAGTGGCATTTTCTTTCCATTAATAAAAATGAATTCTAATTTTGTCTTTAAAAATAAATTTTTGAATAATTTTAGGATCTTTTATTTGGAACTGCACCATAATTGGTAAATTTGATACGTTGATTGCTTTTTAGAGCCACTAAGTGGTGAACATAAACATTTACTACAAAATTAACCATTTCAGTGAATTTATAAGTGAAACAAGAAAAAAGCGTGCAGGTTTGTGGTCAACGAAATTCTATAAATGCGTTAACATAGAATATACTCTTATCAGTCTAGAATGGTCCATTGATAATGAATATTTGTGCGCTCCAATAATCTGCAACGTTCGAATCTGTTCAATCATTTGTTTGGATGATGGCAGGCACGTGTGTGCGGCTCTCGAAGCTGATGCGGAAGTTGCGGTTGCACTCTATCATCTGATGAGCAGTGAGCACAAAACTAGGGTGTACTAGAGTGTTGGAATGTTACGATGAAGGTAGCTCGCTGCTCGTTTCATTTTTCACTGATAATATCAGCTGTACATGCATGCTCAATCATCAATCTATGGTCACACCAATTTGGTCACACCAAAACGCTAGGTCACACTCATCAGCTCATAACATTTAAGATATAATTTCCAGATTTTAGCGAGAGCAATTTTTAGATTACGCATTAGATTTGCAATAACATACTAATGATTCAATTTGATACAAAAAAATTTCGCTGAGATATTAAACGCTAAATCGCAGAAAAATTTTTCGACCAAAAAATCTGGCGAAAATCTGCAGCGAATGACGAAAATCTGCAGCGAATGACAAAAATCTGCAGCGAACGGATGTCGAGTGGAGACAATTTGGAAAGTGAAAAATCAAATCGAGGTGTTCGGGGCCGGCCGAAGTGGTTTGCGCGCCTTTGTCGACCGTACAAGCGGGCGCTAGGTGAGTGCACGATTGGCGCATTTTCGTTAAAAATTCGTCTAAGTCCAAAAAAATGTTTAAAACTCATTTGTTTATGTACCGATTTTGTTGATTTTTTAACAGATTGTTCATATTAAATAACCACGCCGAACAACTGCTGTAAATAACACGAAACAAAAAGGTAAAAAAGTTAAGCAAACTTTAAACCGAATCCAAAAAGATCTACAAAATCAGCTACAAGGTAAAAACAACATACATCATAACATAATTAATAAATAGAACACAACAAATGTATATTTAAATTATGGTTAACACAGATATCCAACAAAAACTGTATAACTAGCACCAAATATGTATATTTTTTAGTGTAATGAATGCTCGGCAAGGTGCCGAAGCTGGTCACAAAACAAAATAAAAATATTACTATTACTTTCTTAAACTAATTAATTAGCTATTAATTAAAATCAGTTATAAAGTATCTATTTGAAAGCATTTGTTTGATCAATCCAACTAATGTGACTTGTTATTTTACATAGGCTCCAGTTACTTTTCTACGTACATTTTTTTCCACCAAGTGCACTAGTATCATATTTTTACTTTTTTTCTATAATTCCTATTGATTTTGATATATAAATGATAATCACAATTGCACCGCCCGCAAATTTTCAAGAGGTTAATGACTTAGTAATATAGGATTCTTTTAATATACCTAGTATTTAAATTATTATTATGAGTAAACCTATGAAAGGACCTATTTGAAAGCATTTGTTTGAACAATCCAAATATTATGAATCTTGTCCAGACCTGGCCATTTTATATAAACTTTATTTCCTTTTTTACGTAATATTTTTTCCACCAAATACATCATCATATTTTAATTTTTGTAATTCTTGCTCAGTGATCGGCTCAGTGATCGGCTGTCCGTTAGAATCCTCTAATAGGTATACACTCGGATTTGATATTTTTACTTGTTTAATTTTAAACGATCCAGTAGACCAATTTGCTGGGCACCCTTTTTCGAAAATCGCTTTTTGCCTACTTATACGAACGGCATCACCCACTTTAAATTTGTTCTTCCCAGAAATTTTTACATTAGAATATACAGTGCTTAATAAAAAATTCTTTGTTAGCAGTTACATCGATAGTTACATCGATACTCGTGGTTCTATGTTTATGTGTATTGTATTCTTCAGTTACTTTGCTAAGTATATCTATCCACTTAAAGTTGCCACCTAATGTAAAAGGTTAGTACAGTTTCTCTTTAATTGTTCCTATGACGCGCTCTGTTATTTCAGCTTTAACAACAGAATATGATGAGTAATGATTTATATCAAACTCATTCATTACACTTTAAATTTCTTGTAAAAAATTCTTTCACATCATCTCTTTGCAGATTTTGTGGTTGCCGATGCAGACGGCTTTTGGTTAATATTTTGCGCATTGCATTTGTCCTGATTTGTCCTTAAGCGGCTCACACCGCAGAAATTTGGAGAATGTATCGATTACTACTAATATGTATTTATTCCCTTTATTCGTACGTTTATAAAGTTGCATGTCGGCCAAATCCGCTTGCCAAATCATCGATTCCTTTTGTAATTGTTCGTCGTCTTGGAAAATGTTTTCTCGCAGGCTTATGTATCGAATGTTAACGCGATCGAGCAAAGTGCTTTGCAGGCGATTGGTGTTGTATATAGGCGGGTCCTAGGTAAGTGACATGAGTGGCGCATTTTCGTTAAAAATTCGTCCAAGTCCAAAAAATTTTAAAAATGTTTAAAACTCATTTGTTTATGTACCGATTTTTTTGAATTTTTAGCAGATTGTTCATATCAGCTATCCGCTCGTGCTTGCAAAATATTACTGTTGTAATTTAATAACTATAATTTTTAAGTTTAAAAAAAATCGTCTTAATCCAAAAAATTTTGCACGGCAGAGGATTTGCATCGAATGCAGAAAATGTGCAGTGAATGGCTGAGAATCTGCAAAAATTTAAAAATGTTTAACATTCATTTGTTTATGTACCGATTTTGTTGAATTTTTAACAGATTGTTCATATTAGCTATCCGCTCGTTCTTGAAAATATTATTGTTGTAATTTAAAAAATATAATTTTAATTAAGTTTTTTTAAAAAGCGCGAAGTTCTCTGCGCGCCTCGCGTTTGTCGACCTTACAAGCGGGCCCTGGGTGAGTGACACGAGTGGCGCTTGGCTTTGGTTTCAACTCAAGTAATTACGTCAAATACCACTAGTGTCATCTGGCGGATCAGGGCGGATCAATGTAAATTCCCATCTGGCGGATCCACCTCTTCCTTCTCTGAGTTAGAATTCTCAGTTCTTTACTACTTGCATCCGTTTTGATGCTGAATCAAACGATGCTTGGATCCATTAAATGCAAAATGAAAAAGTCTTGAAGGCCAGATCTGACGTTATTTTGTGATGTGATCGTGGAGTTGTCGCGATTCAGCATTAAACCTTTTGTTGCGTTCTTACTTATTTTTCGTTGTACACGTTAACCGCATTGGAAAACGTTTGGTTGGCAATCCTCGGGGGTAAGCTTACAACTGTGGGAACTATGGCTTTTACTAAGATGTTGTCCCTCTCACTATTTTTAGTTATCCAACCATTCATTATATACTATAAGATATGTTAATTATTATTATTTATTAATATTTTTTATTAGTATTAATATTTTTTGGGGTACACCTAACTACAATGTTCCTGTTGATGTACTGTTGATTTGAGCACGTTGTGTCTTGAGGTAAGGCTGTTCTTGTTTTTAGTTTTTAACTATTATTATTGTAACGATTGACTCAAATTTTTGTCCAAATTTGGAATGTATTCTAATTTTTGTTACTCGTACATGCAGCCTGGTGATGAGGACATGAGCCACGAAACCGGTAGCTAATAAATTGCTCAATACTGTGGAGAAGCTTATCCGAATTTCTTTCAACCCTCAATAAAACAAATATGCATAATAAGTGGAATAGTATATTCATCAATGGGTTACATTTGTATAAATTGTAGTAGTCGCACACGTACAACCACGATCAGAATGAGTTCATTAAGTGAATTAACTACACCTGAAAACAAGCAAAAATTTGAAATGTTGGAGTCCATTGTACGAACTAGTGCTCCGGTTAAAAAACTGTGACGCGAAAAGGAGTTAATAGCGGTGTGAAAAAATAATCTTATAAATGTAATAGATCAAGAAAATGAAGAAAAGCAAACTTTTTTGCTGTTGCTGCTGCTATTGATAAACCTGATCGAACCGCAGACATCTGCGTAAGATGCCATCGCCGTTCCCTGTGAGCTATGACGTTCACTTGTTCAGTCATTGTTGATAGCAGTATTTAATTACGGTGTTTGTTAGTATAAATAATACGCAAATACACACATTTGACACATATCTATTCAAAATACCAATAAATAATTGAAAAAAAATTATACATAAAAATTAAAAAATGAAAATAAATTGATACTTAGCGATTTGATACATTTATTTAAAGTTTCTGACTAACAAGACAAAATATTTTACAGAGAACATAATGTTTGAATTTAGGTTGGGCTCGAAGAGCGGTGTCCGTATTTGGGTGGAGAAGGCCCGGTCAGAGTTCCTCTTGCAGGATGCACTGAGCAGGCGTGGTAGGTCGCGAAGGCAAATATCAGAGTTCCTCTTGCAAGAGAGCATGAGAGCGATGCGTATTAATATGGTTTTATGTCGGTGGCGGTGGTTCACGCATACTTCTGTGTGAGATGCGATCGCCGTTTCCTGTGAGCTATGACGTTCACTTGTTGAGTCGTTGTTGATAAGACTATTAAATAAAGTTGTTTGGTATTATCAATAATACGCAAAGACACACATTTGACACATATCTATTCAAAATACCAATAAGTAAGTGAAAAAACTTAGACATAAAAATTAAAAAAACTGAAATAAATTGATACATAATAATAAAATAATGGAAATCAATTAATAGATAAAAAATAAAGTGATACATGAAAATCAATAATGAGAAAAAAGAAATTGATATAAATACATAAATAAATTATCTGTGAAAATCATTTTACACCTGAAAGCTGCCGTGTCAATGTAAAAATAAAATTATTGTACAAAAATGCAGTTCCAGTAAAGTACAATAAACCAAGTAGGTAAGTTATCATTTTAAATAATTTATATTTGAATCAATATAGTAGAGAAACAAAACGAAATCCAAATTGAAGTACACCGGGAATTATCACAGCCTCTTACAAGTGGTCTTCAGCAATCATCCATAATCACCTACAAAAGCAAGAATATAGGCGATTTCTCAAGTTCAGATGATACCTCATTTTTGAAATCCATCAACATTGCAGAAGAGGCAACACATAATTTTGGGTTTTCAACATCATCTTTGATGGATACAGCACGTTTGACTCCATCATTTTCCAATTTAGATATACGCAAACAAGTAAAACGGCAAATAAGTAAGAAACAGAAATTAATTGAGCTTAAAAAGAGAATAAAGGCAAGTGAAGCTAGGAATGCGAGATTGCGTAAAAAATATAAGCATGTCTCAAATCGCACAATTTTAAATAACCTCTTAAGAAGTAAAAGTGAAGTTGCCAAAACATTGGTATTGTCTCATTGTTTTCACACACGAGTTAGTAAATGAACTTACACAGAAAAGCAGTTAGCACTTTCGTTATATTACAAGTCTCCGTCAAGTTACAAGCATATGTTAAACAATTTAAAAAATTTCATTGCCAACTGTGCGGACAATTCAAAGATGGTTGAAAGTTTGTTATTGAACGATCGGAGTACCAAATATACTTTAAAAAAATTGAAACCGAAAAGTGAGGGCATACAAGAGAAAGAACAATGGTGCGTTGTCATGTTTGATGAAATTACTATGAAATAGAAATTTGAATATGACACAGCAAAGGACATTGTCGAGGGACTTGAGAATTTTAGACATTTAGGTAAGAATAAAAAATGGTAGGGCGCTAAGACCGCCTGATACTCGAATCGAAAATTAATTGCGGCAATAATGGCATGAAAGAAAATACTGAAGAGGCGACTCGCAAATATGCGTGGTTAATTGTCCTGCCAGTATAGAATGGAAACCGCGACTCTTCTGAAATGTTGAGTAAATACTTAAAAATACTTAAAAATACTTAAAATTATTTAAAAATGCATAAAAATACTTCAGAATACTTATACATATTTAAAAATATTTAAAAATACTTAAATATGTATAAAAATACTTAAAATTACTTAAAAATATTTAAAAATATTTAAAAATCCTTAAAAATACTTAAAAATACTTAAAATTATTTAAAAATGCATAAAAATACTTCAGAATACTTATAAATATTTAAAAATAATTAAAAATACTTAAAAATGTATAAAAATACTGAAAAATACTTAAAAATCCTTAAAAATACTTAAAAATACTTACAAATACTTTAAAATACTTAAAAATACTTAAAAATACTTAAAATACTTAAAAATACTTAAAAATACTTAAAAATACCTAAAAATACTTAAAAATACTTAAAAATACATAAAAATACTTTAAAATACTTAAAAATACTTTGAAATACTTAAAAATACTTAAAAATACATAAAAATACTTAAAAATACTTAAAAATACTTAAAATTATTTAAAAATGCATAAAAATACTTCAGAATACTTATACATATTTAAAAATAATTAAAAATACTTAAATATGTATAAAAATACTTAAAATTACTTAAAAATATTTAAAAATAATTAAAAATCCCTAAAAATACTCAAAAATACTTAAAATTATTTAAAAATGCATAAAAATACTTCAGAATACTTATAAGTATTTAAAAATAATTAAAAATACTTAAAAATGTATAAAAATACTTTAAAATACTTAAAAATACTTAAAAATACTTAAAAATACTTAAAAATACTTAAAAATACTTAAAAATACTTAAAAATACTTAAAAATACTTAAAAATACTTAAAAATA